>CM058047.1:13427434-13599934 GCA_030169165.1 Centaurea solstitialis | reverse complement strand
GCTATCAACACCCATGTTCATGCCGATCATGTCACTGGGAGTGGGCTGATCAAGGTATATACAACACTTCCTCATCAAGAATTTCAATGGTGAATCATCAATTTATCTGTCGGCTGATAAGCTAGCTGTTAGCTGATAAACTAGTCATGTTTGATAAAAGCTAGACGTTTTTGAGATAAAAATCATTTTATGCAGACTAAAGTTCCTGGTGTCAAGTCTATCATTTCCAAAGCAAGCAAAGCATCAGCTGATCTTCATGTTGAAGCCGGTGATAAAATTCAATTTGGTGATTTTTATTTGGAGGTACAAAAAAGCATATTCTTTCTCTAAATTGTCAATTCTAATTTGTGATATTATCCTAAAAAAGGATTGATTGTTGAATATTTAACCAAACTATTACTATTTACCATCATGTTTTACTCCAGGTTCGTGCAACTCCAGGGCATACGTTAGGTTGTGTGACCTATATCACCGGAGATGATGCTGATCAGCCTCAACCAAGAATGGCGTTTACTGGTGATGCTCTATTAATACGTGGATGTGGGAGAACGGATTTTCAGGTATAGCAGGATAGTTAGGATTCTAATAATGAAAAATAAATGGGGAAGAAAGTTTATAACAAGTTAACAACACAATCTTTTGCTACATTAACCAAACTAACAAACTCAGTATATCTCACACTGACACGCTCAAGTATGTAGACTTTGCCTCTACCTTAGAACATAGGGTGATATATTTTGCTACATATAAATAGATGATATTATCATTGATGTATTATTGCAGGGTGGAAGTTCAGAGCAGCTATATGAATCGGTCCATTCACAGGCAAGAATACGGAAATTGACTATTGAAAGATGAAAGAATAGGTATGCGTCTTGTTCTTGATTTTTCTTTCGGTGAAACTCAATACTTTTGTTGTGTGTGTGTTATGTTTAGATCTTTACATTGCCAAAGGACACATTCATTTATCCTGCCATGATTACAAAGGGTTCACGGTTAGTAGACATCATTCCATCTGGTTTTTCAATATATATAAGCAAAGTATCACGTGAGAAGTTGAGTTAATGTGAGAAGTGGATCTGGACCCTTGATTACTTTTAAAGTATCAAGCCCAACCATGAATCACACTTGATATGGGGATTGATTTGGTGCATCTCATCTTAATGTGCATCCAACGGTTGAAAACCACTTCTCACGTTAACCCAACTTCTCAATGGAACCCAACCCTATATATGTGTGTGTGTGTGTATATATACACACATATATACACACAGAAAATGGATGCTCAAAGAACCCTTTGATTGTCAGGTTAGTACCGTGGGAGAGGAGATGCTCTATAACCCGCGCCTCACAAAAGATGAGGTACTATGCTACTATTTGATTACGCACTCTAATATGCAAAAATTTGATTTTTTTATCTAGTCGTTTACATTTTTACAAGAATTGAGATGGGTGATGTTTTAAATGCAAAATATAAAAACTCATAATCTTATCATATATCAGAAGTCTTACAAATTAAAAGAATAAAAAAGTCCTTAAATGATAAGATAACATATGCAAAATTCACATAGAATCAAAGATGATTAAATAGGGGTCTAGGAGAGTTCAGTCTTTATGATTATTGACAGAATCATACAAATTTACTAATTGGAAAGCTAGAATTGCAGTTGCTGAAATTGTGAATCTGTTAGAAGAGTGAACAGCTAAAACATGTTTAATTGGTCCCCAAAATTGGTACACCCTTAGACACGATCTTTGCTAGAATTAGTAAGACATAAATACGTTGTCGAACATAGGTCTAATATCATATTTCTCGATTTTATTTTGTTCTATTTGGTTTTCTGCATACTTATGTGAGAAAATTTTGTTTTTCAGGAAACATTTAAAAGCATCATGGAAAGTAAGTAGAAGATGGTATTCAAACAAATGCTTAATTAGTTATATAAATATAAATACGTAACCAAGTTTAATTGTTACAGATTTGAAGCTATCATACCCAAAGATGATCGATGTAGCAGTGCCAGCAAATATGGTTTGTGGATTGCAGGATTTGGAGTCAAAAGCTGCTGCATGATGATATAATACATGCTTCATTTACAATAATATAGATATATATGAACTATGTAAATCACAACTGAATTACAAATAAATAATATAGGTAACCGGTCATAATATTGCTAATGTGTCAATTTATTTTATAAGGATGGTCTGGACTCTAGACATGACCTTTTCAAATTACAAGGGACATGGTTGCTTATTGTCTCCGGCAACTTCTATTCTAGCCTTAACAATTACAAGTGTCGGCTAAGGTGCTGTTTACTTGGTGCTGATCGAGTCAGCAATGCTGACATTGCTGACTCGATCAACAGTCAGCTTGTTTACCATTGTAAGAGATCTGACCGAGCCAACACCAAATTGATGCTAACCTAGGTCATATTTGATTACCCCATACGTGCCTCTTTTTTTCCTCCTCCCTTTCTTTAACATACGATCACAAAAAGGTTAAAATATTCTTCTTTTTGTTGGTTAGTACATATAAATAACACTTGGTAAACATTCTTACCAGTACACCACTTACCCGAGACAGTATTTGCCTATAAAAGTTAGTAAGCGGCCCCTATCTTAATGCTCTTTTGGTTTCCTAATGTGTCTTATTCTGTTGGAGACGAGCTTGAATCTTTCTGCTAGCCTTAGCAGTTAAGTCAACTCTGAAATACCGGGGTTTCTATAGCATGGGTTTTGGGTAAGACCGGTCAAGATATCCCATATCAATTTTCTACTCGAAAAATCTATTGATCTAAAACAGAATACTATGACACCGTTTTCTAAAAAATTGATGTATTTTAATTTGGTTTTCTTGAAACCTTTGAATGATTCAAAGTCAGCTAATCATCATTGTGTTTAGGATATTAATTTATTGAGACAAGACAATGAAGGATATTGGTAGTTTAACTTTTTAAGGAGATATTAAATCAATTTGAAAACCATAAGTATTTTATTACAAGAAAAAGAAGGATATTGGTGTTTAGGATTTTTTTTGGTCATTTATATGTTTACATGAAATCTTTATCAACTATGGCTTATAGCTAATTTATTAAACATAGTCTAAGAAAAATAAGAATTTTAATGTGATGTTTTACAAAATAGATGTTGGTTAAGAAACTAATTATTGATTGATAAAATTAGTTTTTAGTTGATAAATAAAATAAATCGTTTTAAATAAAACTAGGTAATAAAATATTTGTTAGCTGAAAATAAAATATTTGTTAGCTGAAAAAGATCCATTAGACAACGATATTTTTCTTTAAATAATTAATATTAATATTATTTATTTGTCTATATTCATTCAAACATAAGGAACTTAGACGAAACATATTAAGAGAAGATTAAGTAAGAATACTATGAAAATAATATTCATCAGTTTTGAGTTATTTAGTTGATTTCTCATTAAGTATTATTTGATTAGACTTGTTTACATAGATTTATTTGTCTACATAAATTGTAAAAGATTTTATTTGGATGAAATTTTTCATAACCGAAATGAACGTGTTTTTTAATTCAAACTGGGAGTTTTAGAAAACATATTGGCTTTTTGCATAAAATTTCTCGTAAAACCACACTAATAAATAAGGGGGGTGGTATCCCTAACCCATCATAGCTTCTTGTCACTCACATAAATCCATACCCTCTACATGGATCTCACATGTTCCCTTACATACACCTATTCATACCCCATATAAAAAGGATATGGTTAGAAAACTTCATCAAATAATCATATATAACTTACTGAATGAGCCATAAGTCTCATTAGACTCATCAAACTACTAACAAACAAAGGTTTAATTTGATATTTGGTGTTACTAATATTCACTCCATTGATCTACCTTAATAAATAACAATTTCTCAACAAACACAAAATCACACCACAATACAATATTCAAAATTTTGTAGTATAGTTTTCTGTCCCTTTCTTATCAATCCGGCTAACATCTGCCACATATATTTTTTATAGAGTAAATTTGGATTTCGGTCCTTATGGTTTGCTGGACTTTTCAGATTTCGTTCTTAGGCTTCATTAATTATGGATTTAGTCCCTATGGTATGCATTTTTTTTTAGATTTGGTTGTTCGGCCTAACGACATTCAATAAATTGTACATACAATAGGGTCAAATCCAACAAAAATGCATATCACAGGACCAAGTTCAACAAAAATCGCATACCATAGCATCAAACCCAAAAAAAGTAGACACACTGAAACCAAATCTTTAGGCATGCACTATGGAGCTTCGGTAGCTATCGGTTTCATTAAGCCGTGCTTAAAATGCTCAACACGCTGCGCCTTCCATCGGTATGGAGGGTCGTTTCACCAAGCGACGCAAAACCTCCCACCCCACCCCCCCTACCCACTTTCTCTTCTCTTTTTCTATCTCTCTCTTTTTTTTGTTTTTTTTTTATTTTAAGATTAGTTGGTATTAGGGTCGACAGTGGTTGAATTGGTAGTTTTAGGTATATTAGTGGAAAGCTGATGTGGCGCAATGTGCAGTTGAAACCATTGGTTGAAAAGGGTCACAGTGGATGACCTAATTAATAAAACCACTTATATTTTCAAATATTTAACCGAGTTGACTCACTAGCTATCCAACTCAAACTAACTCAACGACTCATCCCGAAATGAAAATGTTGTTTCTAAAACGTGTGCCCATGAAATCAATACTAACACGTGGCCAGCTCTAATTAGGCGGTGCTGTACACAATTATCTGCTGTACAGAAGAAACCATCTACACGATCATTCTTCTTGTGATCCAAAGATCCAAAAATCAAACAAAACCCTAGAAAAAATCTGCGTTTGATTCTTCTTTCATTCGTTCGATTTCATCTCTAACAACAGACTATGAGTGAATCAAAGGATGTCAATCAAGCAGGAGGACTACCATCATCACCACCACCACCACACAGCAACCACCGCCGCCGCCGCCTCAGTACGGTACTTTCCAAGGCGTTCGCAATTATCCTCCTCCTCAGCCGGTGATCGGATTTCCTCAGCCTATGCCGCCCGGCCGGAGCAACAGCTAATCCTTATGTCCATGGCTACCAGGCCGTCCAAGGTACGTACCACTATTTCAATTTTTCATACTTCTTAGATCAAAGTCAAATTGCCGATCGTACTCTTTTTTGTGACTGTTTTGAGTTTTGTAATGATGATTTAAGTTAACGAGTTGCTTATAGAATAGGATTGACTTCAATGTCTTGGAATGTGGATGATTGGACTTTTAAATTGAATATTAAGAGGTAGTTCATGGAATTGTTAATTGATCAAGAAGGAAATTTTATTGAAGATGATGAAGATTCATGAACTATAAGATGCCTTTTGTTCTTCCAATTAGTGTAAATAGAATGACTTTTGTTAGCAATTATCGCTAAGGATGAATTGACTCTCATTTTGGAGGTCTTATATAATAAGTGATGCTCAGATGTTGTTAGCAGCTTAACGAGTTATGGTACTCACAGCTTACTCATTTACTTATACATGAATGGCTATCAGTAAGCTATTTGAGAGCTTTCTGTAAAAGCCCAAGTTTTCTTGAACAATCATCCAATTAAAAGCATGCTTTCCATCAATAAAAACCTTCCAATCTAGTTACAGATAGATTAATCACACACAGAACTTTATCCATATAGGACTTCATGGAAAACCAACCAAACAGTCCCTCCAATGTGTATACTACTAGGTGAGATAGATCATTTGTGACATTTGACATTCCCAAACTCACATTTTTCTTGGGGTTTTAGTTGATTTGGAGATTATTGAGTTAGTCTATCACTTTGTGTTTGGTTAGTTATAACAACCATTTCTAGATCAACCCTAAGTAGAAGTTGGATGTTAACCATTTCTTGAGTTGAAAAACCAGGGGTGCTGTCTTGTTGATGGGTAGGATCATGTTCTTATGGTTAAAGGAATGGTTCCTAAGAGCTAGAGATTAATCATGCCTTAGAATAAATATGGCAAGGTCAACTAATGGACACCGTATAAGAATATAAAATAATAGGATTAAGCCTTATGAGCAAAAAATGAATTTCTATCCTTAAGATTGATATCAAAGTTGTCACATGATAGCTTTACAAAGGCACAGTTAATTTTGGATGGATGATAAATTAATTTGATTATTTGAAGATATATTACCTTTGCTTTAACATTCTCTATGGTGTTCCAGGTTATGCAGTTGCTGAAGGAAGACCTGTGAGAGAACGTCGCCTTCCTTGCTGTGGTATCGGTATTGGGTGGTTCTTGTAAGTTGTCGGCTTGTTACATTATTAGCAATATGTTTGCTGTTTGCATATATTCACTCTTTCCAAGTCGAATGTTGTTTTCATTTTTAAAACATTATATTTGCATCATGTTTTGGTAGTTCGTCATTTATTGACTTATGATGCATGTTACTAACTTTGGTCTGTTTGGTTTTCCTTTTTAATTTCTTATGGTATAACTTGCCAGTTTGGGTATAAAGCTTTTGTTATGTGGGGGTACATTTGAATTTTAATAATAATTGGTTGCTTTTGAGGGATTTGATAAAAGCTTATTATTTTTTAGACAGGATAACGCCATATGTTGTTTTCTACATTTGATCACCATCCTAAAATCCCACTAGTTGCTTCTATTTTAGTGCATAATAAAGTAACAATTTTGGACTATGTTCGTAATATGCCTACCTTTCTTAAGCTTTTTATTAATTAATTGTTTCAAAGTCGCTTCTTGTTTGTTCTTTTACATGTCACAGGGCCTTTTTGCTTAGTCTTTTTGAAATCAGTTAGTATGTAGTGAGTTATGAGTTTGACTAGTGGTTGAGATTGGGCAGCTAAGGATTATGTTCTGGTGTCGGTTGGTAGTAACCAATAACTTTACCTTTTGCAGAAGTTTTGGGTGTAAAGCTTTCTTTTTTACATTTTACCTTTTGCCTAAGTAAATCTTTCTTTTTACTCCAAGTTCCAAATCTATGTCAAAAGATGGTTTATAAGTTCATATTCTTGGTTCAATGTAGATGAGAATATGCACTATTCCTACGTATCTCATAGTTCTTATTGCCAAAATTTACTTATTTTACATTATATTGTAAGTGGGAAAAATTTATATGAATACTTCATTTAGTCCAAAAAGATGCTTGCATCTTAGAACATTACTATGATGTATTGGTGTCATCATTCTGATTTCTGAATCATTTCCTCTAACTACACGACATAACCGTTAAAGTTTTAGTTATGATCTAGTGGTTCATTCAGAAGGTTTCTCACTATGATACAAATCGAAAATGCATGACTTTTCTCCCCTACCCTCTTAAATTTCTCTCATGATTCATGATGTATGATGGGCTATTCTTATTACTGTCATCCTTATACAGTCACTTATCCTAGTCAAACTGCTTTAGCGGCTGTTTGGTTGGTTTTCATCAAGTCCTGTATGAATAAAATTGTCTGTGTGGATTGATCAGTTTGCTAGATTTGGAAGATTTTTGTTTGGGACAATTTTTTCATAGATGGAAGGAACATATTTTAATTTGAAGGGATAAGTTTGGAAAAAAACTTGGCTTTCTGCATAAAGTTCCCCCTTTGAAGCTTACTGAATAAGCACTTCTATGTCATTAAGCCACAGTCATGCATAGCTAACTGAATAAGCTATAATTTCCATTAAGCTCATTAAGCCTCTGACAAGCAGTCCCTTTTACATTGATCTGATTGTTGTTATTTTCTTTTCGTGAAGGTTCATTGTCGGTTTCTTCTTAGCTGCAATCCCCTGGTACGTTGGAGCATTTGTTCTACTATGCGCCAGATATGATGATCGAGAGAAACCTGGATATGTTGCATGCCTTATTGCTGTAAGATTTCTCAACTCTTGAACCCTTTTATTCATTTTCATAGTAGACAAATATTGCTCTTTTTAAAAAATGTGGATTCTATCATAGAAACGATACATAAGGTCCATAATATCATTTAAAATATTTCTACTTCAAATGTACGTGACCAAGACCAGCCACACTATAGTCTATTAGCGTTCATAAATAAAATAAAAATAAAAAAATGAGTACGTGACCAAGACTAACCAAAAACGCTAATCCGGGTCACTTACGTTATCGGGTGACCATGGCAAGGACCGCCAATTTTATTTAGTAGCGGATTGTGGCCACTCTTACCCATTTAGCGCTTATTGGGTGAGACTGTAAGATTATTTGCATGCTATGCCATTTTGATAGCCATTAATGTTACCAGTAAAGCAAGTCAGAGTGATGATTCTTATTGATAAGTGTATGGTAAACAACCCTTTAATATATAAAATATGAGGTTAACATGCAACAAAGTTTGCCTTGAGTTTCTATCTAGCATAACAAATGAAAATTTTCTCAAGCGATGTAATAAAGTTTCGATTTTTATTTTGAAAGGCTAAAGTTTCGAAATTTTTAGTGTTACTAATATGGTAGCTTACGGTCAAAGTTGGTGCGGAAGTGGACAATTTGAAACTTTTACACTAAGGTTGTGTTTGGCAAAAATAAGCTAGTTGATAAGCTAGTCCATCCAAACATGTATCATAAGCTTAGCTTATTGAAACACTACTTTGAGTAGCTTTTTTCCAATATATATTAGTATTAACTATTAAATTCAAAGATACCCTTTTTGATCATTTTACATACTCATAAGCTAGTTTTTGCCAAACATAATTTGCTCATAAGCTAGCTTATCAGCTACTAGCTAGCTTATCAATCAACAACTAGCTTATCAGCTAGTTTGCCAAACATAGCCTAAATAGGTACTGAACCGAACTTTGTTGCATTTTGCTCCATATATAACTGCAAAATGTATTCGTTAAATAATTATTCAATTTTTATGATTAGAGCAATTTGAAGAGGTTGTTGTAACCACTTGAGTGTATTTTGGACAACTTTTGAAGTGTTAGAGCTGTTTATTAAGATCTTAAAACATGTATATATGAAATGATTGCAGGCTATTGTTGGAACAATTGCTGTGATTTGTGGTGTCACAAGTGGTTAAGTGAAGTGTTAAATGTTAATTGAGTTGGGAGTTGTACAAACAAAACAAGAAGTTAGTGGTGGACTGCTGCATATACATGAAATGAAAATGAATCTAGTGGTTGTTTTTATTTATTTATATGAATGATTGTAATGTGGTGTGAATTTGTTAAATTAGCTTAGTCCATAATTGCATTTGTCTTAAGTATATACAAAGATTGATTATGTCTTCCAACTATTTCTTATTTCAACTTGTAAGAAACACCTTTTTCAGTGACTATATGATTTGTCTTTTTTATTTTGTTATAAACAAATCTATCATCCTTGTAAAAATGCTATATTTCTTTTACAAAAGACGGTTTCAAACGGCTTTTGGTTGTTTATAAACTTGTGTTTCTTGTGCTTTTCCCAAGCATTGGGGCATTGGGATAGAAGTAAAAGATTGCAAAACTCGATGATCTTCTCATTAACCGAAAGCCCCTATTTATAGGGTATGTACAAAGAAACCCTATCAGCTAAGTAAGGAAATACAAATCAAAACAAATCTTTACAATTATCTCTAACAAATCACTTCCTTAATTATCTCTAATTACAATTGGCTAAGACTCCCCCGCAGTTTGAGCGGGAGTAGCGCAAACGCTCAAGCTGGATCGGAAGGATGCGAACAACTGTCGTGGAAGGCCCTTGGTGAAAATGTCAGCGTACTGTAGAGAGGAAGGCACGTGAAGAACGCGAATATGCCCAATGCGAACTTTTTCCCGAACAAAATGGATGTCAATCTCAATGTGCTTGGTTCGCTGATGTTGAACGGGGTTATCGGATAAGTAAACGGCAGACACGTTATCACAATAAACCACAGAAGCTTGTCGAAGAGGAAGCTGTAATTCGAGGAGTAAATTTCGTACCCAAGTGGCTTCCGCAACAGCATTAGCCACACCTCGATATTCCGCCTCGGCACTAGATCTGGATACGGTCGACTGACGTTTAGAGGACCAAGAAATAAGATTGTCACCAAAGAAAACACAATATCCGCTAGTTGATCTTCGAGAATCAGGGCATCCACCCCAATCCGCATCAGAATAAGCCACCAGAGAAGTAGTAGTTGAACGAACTATACGAATACCATAGGAAAGAGTCCCTTGTAGGTAGCGTATAATTCGTTTCAAAAAGGCAAAGAAGAAGTGCATACATCTGAGTTCAATGAAGTGTTCGGTTTGCCTAATTCAAAGGAGTTTGATGAAATTGGAATGATAAATTCTTTTGACCAAATTTCTTAGCTATGTTTGGTTCATGGAATGAATTTTATGAAAAACCTTTGATTTCCATTGAATTCCATAATGTAAGAGATTCATCATTCATTGGCTTAAGTGAAAAAATTGAATTCCCGTCAACCAAACGTAGTTAAAATCAAATTCCTTTCCCGTTTCTTTAAAATCAAATTAATCCGATAGATTTCAATTATGTCAAATTCCATCATTCTAACTAAATGCTTCCAAGATTCCAACTCAGATTCCGCTTCCTAGTGTGAGATACAATCGGATATGTTCGGTTCAGTACCTATTTGTAGTTATTGAAATTTAAGGACCACTTTAAATTGTTGTTTACTAAGCTAAACAAATAACAACAACAATACATAAAGTTCATATAAAATTATTTAGTTATTTTAATATTTAATAAATTATATACAGTTTTGTCATTTTGTGTATTAAAAGATGGTTTTGGAGGCATGGTTAGTTGCCCACATGGAACAGATATCCTAGTACAAACTTGCAGACAAAATTGATATTTGCCAAAACTAAAAAGTTATATCTTTTTAAAAGTTAAAATAAATGATTAAAAAACATTTTGTTTTAAAACTTCAAACATCAATTTATAAATTTGTTACTCCTATATATTTTATTGAAGACTTCACAAAAAAAAGGCATTTTAACCTTATTAAAAACAATTAAAGTAATATTCCTTTAATGTTTAGTTTTATAGATTTTTACTACTTAGAAAGTGTGTAACGTTTTTTTTTTGTTTTCACTATGTTAGAGCATACTTTAAAAATTAATTGTAACAATCTTCCAACTCTTTATTTTAAAGTAGTTGTTAAATAAGATACTCTTAAACTTTCTTCAAACAATTTTTTATTTTTATAATTTTATTAAATAAAACAACCTTCAAACTTTAATATTGTTTTCAGTAGGAAGTGGGAACATAAACTAATTACTAATAATAGTAAACTTAACAAAAGTACTTTCTAGAATTATAAATCTTTATTAACTTTAAAAGTATGAAAAATAAATAAATGTGATATAACATTTGTCCTAAGGTTAATGATATCAATTTTAAATGTAAAAATAATGTTTAAGTTGTATACATGTTATTTACATCCAAATGGGAATTAAGTGTTTTAAATATTGTATTCTTTATTTGGTAATTAGTTAACTACCAAGAAAGATTCTTTTTTTCCTCTTAATCATCATTATATCATGTTTAGAATATTCACTCAAATATGATAAAATTCGAGACAAAATAAGTTTGTTTTAATTGTAATTCCTATTATTTTTAGTTTTGTTTATTTTTAACTTGTTTTATTTCAAGTATATTATAGAGATACTTATAATAGAATGAGGCTAGATCATTTATGCAAAAGCCAATCATTTTGCAAACCAAACCAGAGCTTAGTCTAGTCCAAAAATCGGACAGTTAGTACTTTTTATCTGAAAACCGTTAAAGAACTAGTTTTTGTTCATATCTTAGAATCCGATAAGACATGTCAAAGTCTACACAAGCTACTTGTTAAAGACAATTTCATGGTTAATATATCTGGTCAAAAGGCAAGACCACGTTTGAACTAGCATGGTCACTTTTTGTTAGAGATTGGGAATTGTAGATGATAAGTGAACTGGATAATCACTTGGATCATGGAAAGATCATTTTTCGAACCAATAATCTGCCCCTTAATTACATTGAACATCCCGGATTTAATATTGGGCTAATCCAGATGAAAAACACTCACCTTAAAGGCTATAAGAGCGAGTCTTTATACACTCTAATTCTCTTACACATTTATATTAGAGATCGACAGTTACAAATGGTTAAATTGGTTGAAACATGACTGCATAACAGTTATAATCATTAACGAATAAAATTAGAAAACAATTACAACTAACTCGAAGGCCTCATCCAGAAGCAACATGCTAGAAGAAGTCCAAATTCTATAACCCTTATCACTTAGTAATATTTGAGAGAAGACTTAGGCAATTTCACTTAGTCGCAATATAACTTCAAGAAGGTTATCAACCTTCTGAAATTCATACAAAAGGTCCCGAAATCGCCCAGGACCCCGCCTTATGGCGATCTAAGGTGATAGAGGCAACATTTGTAAGGGTGCACTACACACCTCCTAAGTCACTAATGTTTGCCTTGTTACCTAATCGATCTCAAGTGTATTACAATTAGACTAAAATAATTGATGGCACTAATTACCAACACTGTTTTGTAGTCAACCACTTTCATGAGCTTTGTCCACCATTAAAATCCTAACAGTCAGATCGAATTTGTAACACCTATGAATATATTTTAGAGTATATATTTTATAAAAAGTTGCACCAAATAAATTTGTTGCGTTCTTAATCAGAGTTTTGTTAAACCAAACTCTTAACCAGTCATTGTGGATCTCTTGTACATTAATGCTAATCTATTTCTTAATCTTGCTATGAAACTTTTTGCTTTTATAATGGTTGTCAAGCATCTTTAACAAATTATGTATCAAATATATATTATATTTTAAGAAAATAGATAATATGCATAGCATTTTCTTATTCTATAACTTTTATATAAACAAATAATTTTCAATATTTTCTTATCTTGTGACATACCATAAATAAAAATTGTTAAATCAAGAAGATTATCTTCTAGAAAAAGCTATAATTTATAAAAACTCTCATGTACAATAAAAAAAATTGAAGGTCAGAAATTAAATGGTCCCCTGCCTATAAATTTTAGGCCTAACATGTTAAATTGATGCTTCACTAAAGTGATTGCATTGGCCATTAAAGCTAGATTCTTTAACCACTAATTAGTTTAATAAATTTATTTTCAACCTCTTAAATACTTGAATAATTTTACTTTTTAATAAAATACTGTTGCATTTGGGACCAACTTAAACAACGAGTCGAAACATTTATCAATTCAAGTAACATGACAAATGTTTGTAACTTTTGATCAAAAGAAGTTATAGAACCTATGACCATCATGAAAAGGTTTTAATGGGCCTAAAACACAAACGAACGGACAACTTATAATAATTTGGCCACAGAGCCTATGACCATCATGAAAAGGTTTTAACCCTTAAGTTATGTTTTTATCTTAGGTTTAATTCTGAATTTCTAAATCGTAACCAAACATTGCTAATTTTTTTTGTCTAGTATAAATAAATTTTGTAATGTTGAAATACAATGCAACGTGTTGAACCAATAGCTTTTAAACTAACTTAGAATTATAATAAAATTATCGGCACTATTTTTAGTACTCATAATAGTTTCTTAACTCTATATAATCAATATGGGATGAGTTACAAACTTTTTCACTTGAATTTATAATGTTTCTGGCAAACGTATACAAACCTAAACAAAACTTGAAAACCAAAGTCAATATCTAAGGAAAAATAAGAGCGCTCATTTGAAATAATGGCAGAATAAACACTCAAGGTAATTACAACTCCAAATATACGCTTTAAAACACACGTTAAATAACAATTAATCAGAGTTCATATCACAAATATAGATAATTGACAACCTCTACAATGATCAATATTCAACATTATTTGTGTTCTAAGACGTACATGACGTACGATCTTACTATAATTTAATGGTTTAACACTTTTATTTTCATCATCAACGGGTTATTTTATCCGATAATTATTGATAATAAAAAGTGAGTTGGATCAATTTAGATCCATCAACCCCTCTCTATAATTGGCCCTACCATTTTGCACATAACTCTACAATATGTAGAGTTTTTGGTCAACTCCTACTTGCATATTTTAATTTTTATTATACATATTATACTTCAACGTCCTTAAGTCTTTTAAGAATATACTGAAGGAATATAGTTAATAGTAGATCAGATCTCGAGACATAAAAATAAATTTGGGTTTATAATCATTGGTACTGATTCAAACTTCATTATCCATTTCATTTGTAAAAGTCATAATGAGTTCGAAAAATCACACATATGCGTTACCAACCGTATAGAGCGACAAGAAGATGGCAAAATCTTTTTTACTTTTGTCACATGGCTGAATTATAAATTGGGTTTCAGAAAACGTATAACATGCACGATGATACAACTGAAGAGTACGTAAATCTATAGAATTGCACATACATAATACGCTTCTATATTGTTATTGGATATTCAAGAATATGAGCAATATATATGAATTGTTAACTAATATATATTAGTAGAATTAAAGTACGTGTTAAAAAGTATAATATAATAACTACCTGGTTTTAGGATAATTATACTTACATATAATTTTATTAGGATAATAAAATTAAATAAAACCTTTATTAGGCTTGATGAGCCTTAAAATTGGGGTTAAAGGATTAAAGATAACCCCCCTTATATTTGGGGAGTTGTGGTCTATCTTTAATTCTCATGACCAAGCCTAAGCCTATTAGTTGATCCAATTAAAATACTTTTAGATTAATTGATAAAGCAGAAATGAAAATCTTTTTTTTTTCCTTGTAAAACCCATATTAGATGAGAAATCTAATAAGAGTTTGAAGTTATCAATCTAAGAGTTTCTTTTGCTCCAAGATTTCTCCATGCAAACCTAAGGATACTAATTACAAATACCTTATGGTTTGTAATCAATTTTTATTGTGTCATTAGATCCATTAGGGGTTTCTTTTATGAATCAATTAGATCAATTGTTAATTTTTGATGTGTCTGTCTAATTTAAGGTTACTTTTGAATAAACCCTACAATTTTTCATCATCAACATTATTTTATACAATAGCCATTGATAACCAAATGTTGAAATGGATCCATTTAGATCCATCAAACTTCTCACCATAATTGACCCTACCATGTTGCATGTAACTCTACAATCTCTAAACGTTTTTGGTCAACCCCTGCTTGCATATTTAAATTATTATTTTTTATATTATACTTCAACGTCTTTAAGTCTTTTAAGAATATACTGAAAAAATATAAGTTAATAAAGTGTAACAAATATGAGAACATATGAAATAAACATGGGTTTGTAGTCATTGGTACTAATTTGAACTTCATTATGCATTTCATTTGTAAAAATTGTTATGAGCTAGTTTGAAAAATTGCATATATGTGTTTACCAACCTATATGACAGGATCAATGATCAAGATCAGAAAACTTAATCAAAGAAGTTTGCGGAATAACACTTTGATTATAGAATGAAAACAATGGATTAAGAACAAACTGTATGTGTATTGATTTCAGTAGCTTAATGATTACAAACTCAAGCCCCAATCTGTTTGAACAGGCTCAAACAGACGTGCAATACTTCTCTATTGCAGGGATTACAAGAACAATCTTGAGGCTCTAATTCTAAAACAAAAGCTATGAAAAACTCGTATCTAACAAAGATAAATCTATCAGCTATATATACGAATTACAAGATAACAATAAGGAAACTAGATTCACAAGATAATCTCTAAAATATCTCCAAGCAGATCGTATCTTGTCCATATCTTCAATCATCGCAATCCTTTCCTTATCTTCATCTTGTCAGCAGTGGTAAGAACAAAAGCAGTATTAACTTCACATCAGCAGTGGTAACTTTGTTCAAGCAGTGGTAATCTTCAAGAGCAGTGTTAATCCAATCTTCAGTGTTGACTCACATACTGGCAGTGGTAACCTTCAGATAAACTAGCAGTGGTAATCACTCCAAAGCCAGCAGTGTTAATCTTCAGCAGTGGTAATGCAACAGATTTAATCCTAACACTATAGAGTGTCAAGAAGCTACACAAAATCTTTTTAACTTTGGTCACATGGCTTGATTATCGACCGCGTTTTAGTAAACATAAAAACATAATGAAAGATCCTCAGATGTGTAGACAGTTAATTATATAAGCTCGTAGACCAATATTTTAGAATCGACAAAGTTCTGTAATATGAAAGGTTTGACGTAGGGTGTATTGGGTTATGAATGCAATCAATTTAAATGGTTGTTTCTCGGTGGTGGCATGTTGGCGGCCGCAGTCGAAACGGCGATGGAGGTCTTTGTGCCATGGTTAGTCTAATAAAGTGATAATGTTGCAAGGATCACGGTGAGATTAGGTATGATTGGTGAGGCTAATGGCAAGAGAAAGGTTTTTAGGGTTTACTTATTATTATTATCAACGTTACTATTTGTTATAATTTCAAATTTCATTTCTTTTGTTGTTCTCTTAACTATTAAATTGAATTCATATTATTTTTCATATATATATATATAACATATGTTACATGTGAGTCAATATTATGCTTGACCTTTGATTTCTTTTTTAACTTATTACAAAACAACAGAGATAGTGTATTTCGAGAACTTGAATGCATCGATTTTGCATTACTAATGTAGTCAATTGTTAAATGGATTTTGAGTTAGTTAAGATAATGTTAAAATTTTCAAGTTCTTAGTACTTGGTTTTTGAAAGTCTACAACTATAATAGTTTTTAGGTAATAATTGCATAACATGGAGATTTTTTTTAAACAACAAATCTAATCTACTCCTAAATTAGTGGCTCGAACCCCTAACCAAAGGCCAGGGAACACCTTACAACTTTTAAAGATGTATATTTATATGGAACATACTTTTAAATGACACATTTAAGGTCTATAGTTTAAAAATGTATATAAAGGTTTATAGCTCGAAGATGTCTATCTTGAGAAACATATTTGCATAAACACCATTGGGAGAGAGTAGTTCCTGGAAGAGATACAGTTGTATCGGGAATCCATCTAAGTTCATTACTATTAATTTTCTATGATTTTTGAATAAGATTTCTTAATAGATTCAAGAAAGTATTCATATAGCATGTTATTCACTTATGATATTGTGTTACTAATGGGGTCGAGGAAGGATTAGTGAACCAAAAACCTAGAACCGTGGATGGGAAATTAGGATCACAGGTTTGCATAGAAGTCACTCCAAGAATGAATATCTATCGTGCAACTTAACAATGAACATATCATAATGAGGTAGAGATCAACATTAGGGATCAAAGGATACCCCAAAGTAATAAATTCAAGTATCTATGCTCATGATTCAGACTAATGAGAGGTTGTGGACCATTTTACACATCACATAGAAGATTAGGTGGTTGAAATATGTTCAATTATTGTTTACTTTAAAACTCTGATCTAGGGCATGCTCTATAATGGTGTAGGGCATGCTTTCTATAAAGACTTGGTGTGTTTTCTCTATGAACGTGTATTTTTCATGTAAATGTTCTATTTTTTCTTCAGGTAAAGGTTGAATATTAGGCATTTTGTTGTAAAAGATTAATGTTTATTTTTTGTTCTTCGTATAATAAAAATTGATGTGATCGAGTCATTTAGGGGCTCTATTGTGGTCCCATGGGTCTCATTAAAACCAAATGTTCTTATGCGGTCTCAAGATAAAACATATATTAATAATTAACAAATTTCTCTATAAATATAATTAAAAGTATAAAACTACAACCTTATTTTATAAAGTTATAAGAAAAAGGTGAACCAAATTCCTAAGCAACATATGTGCCAATGTGCCATGATACATTTTAGCATCTACCTAAGTTATGATATCATGAAAAACCATCAAACCATCTCAAACCACTCTTTTTGTTTCTTGCTTTTTCTTTTCTTTTGTAAATCAATCAAGTTCAATATTCCTTGTTAGCATTATAAGTTTTGTATATTCAAAGAAAGTCATTTGATTATTATTTACAAATTCAAATCAAAATATATTTATTGTACTTAACTTTAACATTTAAAATAAGTATTACAAATTATGGGAATTAATCCAAAATAGTGAATGAGTTTTTAACCATAATCTTTTTAATGACAAACTAACCATTTATTTGTCATCATGAAAGCAAATAACAATCCTTAACCACGCAGGAGAGGACCCATGATTTTTCCTCAAACGATGATACAATTTAATTATAAGAAACATATACAAAGATATTTTTCACAAATTTAATGGTTTGGTTCATTCTTTGTCAAATGTAAGGTCTTGAAGCCAAGACCTTACATTTGAAAAACAAAGAACTAACCAGCTTCGTCCATGTACAAAATCAAATGTGATTTTACACTAACGGGAAAAATGGGATGTGAATGACTTTGGATGTGACTTAAAGTCGCGGGTAAAGTCGCATGAATCATATGTGATTTTGTATGTGAATTATATATGATTTTTCTACGTAAATCATATGTGATTTTGTACGTCAAAAAAGTTCTTCACGTTTCCATAAATAGTTACTTAGTTAGCATTCTCGTATGAACCCGCTTCTACACATATGTGTGTGTGTGTGTGTATATATATATATGAGAAAAAAAGTGATCCTAACCCTTTATACGACTAAAATCAAATTTGACTAGTCAAAGATTACGACTTTGACTGGCCAAGAATTTTGACTTTAACTGGTAAAAAATTGCAACTATGCCAAAAATAGAGGGATAGTTTCATAATCGTTACAAATAAGCCGAAAACGGATTCATATATGAACCTGTGTTAAACACATATGAACTATTTTTAACTAATTCGTATATAAACTACATTCATATATGAACCTGTGTAATTCACATCTTAACTATTTTTTATTGATTCATATATATGTTCATACATGAACATGTGTAATTCACATATTAATTATTTTTAAGTTTTACTAATTCATGCATGCACTATATGTTCATACATGAACCTGTGTAATTTATATATATATAGGGGAAGGATCAAACGAGAAGCATATCAATTTAAGAAAAAGCGAGAAGCAATCTCAGCCACTCATCTCAAGCCAATCATATATGAGAATGACTTTTGTGTACAAAATCACATATGATTAACAAAGGAAAAGTTCAGGTACAAAAAACATGTACAAAATCATATGTGCTTCATATAGTAGATCATATAGAAAATCACATGTGATTAACACCGTGCACGAGTTGCGCGACCTTCCCGCAACCTGAGGTCGCGCGTGTGCTTTTTCTTGTGTACAAAATCACATATGATTAACAAAGGAATTCGCGACTTGCGCGACTTACCCCCGCGACTCCAGGTCGCGCGTGTCACTTTTTTTCATCAAAAATCGAATCGAATGGCTGAGATTGCTCCTCGTTTTTTCTTAAAAGTTATATTTTTCATATGAACCTCCCTCTATGTTCATATACGAACTTGTATAATTCACATATTATCTATTTTTAACTTATACTTATTCATATATGAATTATACGTGAATCTGTGTAATTCACATATTAACTATTTTTAATTGATTCGTATATGAACTTGTTTGTCGTCTATTTGTTAAAGTTATGAAAGTACCCTTTTGTCTTTTACATACCTATGCGAGGAATTATCCGGTGCTTTACAATTAAAGCCGCAAATGTTGACCTGATGAAGGGTTAGGATCACTTCTCTACTTTTTATTTAAACCTCCCCCTACATATATCATATAAAATTGTTTATTATGACACTTCGAGAGCTCCGCTTACGAACACTTACTGATATCCTTTACCTTACTGATTTAACATGGCAAAAATGAGCCTTACCCAGTTCAAGACATGACAAGATTCGAGAATCTTATCTTCTAGTAAGTGATGAAAACGACTCTTACTCGATAAATGTTTTATCATGTTTAAGACGCTTAATTACCAACATTTCATTTGATGACCAATAACGTTATACGATAAAGAAAGTGATGATAATATCCTTTACCCGTAAGCTTTTGGTATTTGTTGTCCTATAAAGTTAAATCTCTAATTAAAAACACTAATCTTGTATAAAAAAACATGTGTATATATATTAATTAAATCAACTTAAAAGTGGTCCAACCCTAGATTCCAAACTTAGGTTATTGTTTAATCAAAACCAATAGTTTTGTAGTAGCTCCCTTTAAGGATACCCTTTTTTAAGCTTATAAATTTGTTACCACCCCAAAAGAAACAAACATACACATACTTTTTCCATCATTAACTATGTTGTCATTGGTGGCGTCACTGGCGGTCATCGGCGGAGCATGGTGGGCGTGGACGGTGGTCCGGTGGGTCTGGCTCCGGCCGAGAGCCATCGAAAGGTGTTTAAGAAAACAAGGGCTTAATGGACCAAAATACAGATTGTTGCATGGAGATATGAAGCAAATGGCCGCCATGGCCCGCCATGCCGCCTTGAATTCTAAGCCGACGAGTTTTTCCGACGACTTTCTGCCTGCCATTCTGCCATTCCACCACCACATTATTGATACATATGGTATTTATTTGAATTTGCTTTTTTTTTTGAAGTGTTTTTATGAATATTGTTATTTTATTTGTCACTAGGGTTTTGAATATTAAATGATGCCTATACCTATAGCTATGTTTAAGCCAAGTAGCGCCACTAGGGTGTACTTCGGTGGCAATGGTGGCCGGTAATGGCGGAGGGCGGTGGTTATGTGTCAGAAGTGGTGGTAGCTTATATATATAGTTTGTGTATATATATAATATCTTATGAAGTACCTAGTTGCCATGGCCACCTACAATGAATCTATCATAATATGCCCAACCTTTAACCAAGTAAATCAAAGCAATTTCAAAAGTTTGACTCCTTAAAAAGCTTGTTTGGCAAAGTAGTTGATAAGCTAGCTATTGATTAATAAGCTAGCTAATACCTGACAAGTTAATGAATAAATTATGCTTGGCAAAAAGTAACTTATAAATATGTAAAAAATCAAAAAGGGTATCTTGGTATAATAATTAATATTAATAAGGGTATAATTGTAAAAGACTACAGAAAGCTCCCTGAAACGCTAATCTAAGTAGCGTTTCAATAAGCTAGCTTATTTTTGCCAAACACGACCTAAAACCAAAAACATTCAGTTTTGTTATCGATTTAAAGTGATAAAACCCGTCATTTCGACTAGAACAAACCGTATATATATGTGGAACACTCGTTAAATCTAGTATGTGTGAGAGTTCAAGAGTGTTTTCAACAAATTCTTGAAAATGAAAAAATTGTTGGTTCTCAACAAATTTTTGTTTCAAATAGGTTTCCTAGAATGTAGAAAGCCTAACAAAGAGTTTGAAATTATCCAAAATTTGGGAAGTTTAGGTAACAATACTAGGTCCCACCTTTCAGTCCCACATATGCACCCACACCACCAATTCCCACCTCCGAATAAGGGGATGGGAATAGAATTCACCTTTGTTAAAGGCTCAATGTCTTCCCCCTCTCCCGTACCCTGGATGGGTGTTAGACATATACAAATTGTCATAGATTATCAGAGCGGGTTAGATGAATACAAATTTGTAGACTGCTACAGGAGTAGACGATACCTATGATATCATGTAACAATAAATAAAACTCCATTAGGCATTAGATCACTTTCAAAAGAAACCCTTGAATGTAAAGGGAAGATTCCAACATATATGGGACAATCATTGATAAATGATATATAATCTATCATTTTTTTGCATAATATAGTTGTTATTTTCCATTGACCAAAAAACAAGGGTTCAAATTTCTTGACCTTCATCCTACGAGCTATTGGTAGTTGCTAAATGATTTAGTGCAAGATGATTAAGTAAATCTAACTGGCTTGACTAACATTTTGCAATATATAAAATTATGCACATGTCTAGACCCATCCTATCTATCATCTTTATATTCAGTAGTAATAATGCTGAAATTTACCTCTCGTTGTTAATCATACCAAAAGTACATACATGGTCCATTGTATCAGTCCCTTTATATTTTATATGGGTCAGGCTAAATTTACGCGACACATAAATAGCCATATATAAAGTGATGAAGGTTTGCAGGTAAAAATTCGTTTGCATGGATGGGGCCGACCGCAAGAATCAACATCATGGATCCTGAACTCATCAAAGAGGTTTTAGTGAACAACAGGGTTTACAAGAAACCAATCCCCAACCCACTCGTTAGGTTCCTAGTTTCTGGAATGACAAGTTACGAGGATGAAAAATGGGCCAAACATCGCAAGATTGTCGCACCCGCTCTTACTCAAGACAAATTGAAGGTACAAAAGCTAATTTTTTACGAGCTTTTTTCGACTGTATATTTTAATAATAAATTTGTATAAATTAGATCATTTACATGAATGTGTAATCTAATTCTTTACCATACAATCAAATTTCAAGAACAAAACTTTAACAAATAGCTAAACTCGAAATTGGAAAGCATGTTTTAAACATGATGTTTTTACTCCTTTTGTTTTATCAAAGTTGATCAACCAACAATTATATCAATTTCATTTGATTTTATAAATAATTTATGTAATAAATATGTTTAAAAAGTTCAATCGTTTTAATAAAACGATTTAAAAGGTTGACTTTTAAACAGGTCAACTTGTGTTTTTTGTCAGCTTTCTTTTTATTCTTTTGCCAATCGTGTTATTTAAAAATAAAATACAACCAAAACGACTTATTTTGTATATATGAGGTAAAGTTACCAACCATAAGTAAAATTATCATCTAAAATACATACAATGTTCAATGGATACCCAAAAAAATTATAAAATAAAACACTTTATTAACTATTTATCTGTATGACATGCATATATACATACAAAAGGTTAATTTGTTGCCTTCTATGCACGTTTGCATATTATGCATATTGGACATTTATATCACATACGCATACCGTCCAAATAAACTATTACAAGGATGTTTGCCAATTTTCCATTTCTTTATGAATTTTCCCAAAACCTGACCTTTAACTGATAAATATTTTTATACAAATGTATGTAATTCAGAGAAGACCATAAAAACTCCTTCTGACAATTTTACGCACTCGTTACTCATCCGAAATGTTGTTTGTATCGTAGCATATGTTTTCGGCTATGTCCATGAGTTGTAACGACATATTAATAACCGAATGGTCGAAGTTGGTTTCGGCAAACGGCTGGTGTGAGTTAGACGTGCAACCTTACATCGATGATTTTGCAAGCGACGTGATTTCTCGAAACGCTTTCGGGAGTAGCTATGAACAAGGTAGAAGGATATATCGACTCCAGAAAGAACAAGCCGTGCTCACACGTCAAGTTCTACAATCGGTATACTTCCCCGGACGGAGGTAAACATCAGGTTCCATTATCGTTTTTACTAAGGGTGTCCAAACTAATCCAAATAAATTATGACTGTAAGAAATCAATCTTGATAAACCCAATAGCCACAATTGTTGCATACTCCTGGAATTGAACCCCAAACAGATGGGATATACCACCACATCCCCCGGGGCCTCAACCACTACGCTAATGGTTTCAGTAATTGTAAAAACGTGCAGGTTTTTACCGACGAAAACGAACAAGCGAATGAAGCAAATCGACAACGAGTTAAGGTCGATTCTAACCAAGGTCATGGAGAAAAAAGAACGAACGATGATCTCAAGGGAAAGCGACGAGCACGAAGATTTGCTATCGTTGTTGCTGAAATCGACCATGAAAACCGACGGGAATCTCGGGATGACCATCGACGAGGCAATCGAAGAGTGCAAATCATTCTATTTCGCCGGGCAAGAAAGCTCTTCGAATCTTTTGGTTTGGACCATGATCTTACTAAGCCGACACCCGACATGGCAAACGAGAGCTCGGGATGACGTCCGCCAAGTTTTTGGACAAAATAAACCGAGTTACGAAGGGTTAAGCCGCCTGAAAGTCGTAAGTAACAACACTATCGGCTTCTTATTAACCTATACGACAATATCAAACGTTCTAATTTCCGATGTAATCAGGTAACCATGATCCTATACGAGGTTCTCCGATTGTACTCACCAGCAACCATTTTCACACGAATGACATACAACGAGACCAAACTCGGCGACCTAACCGTGCCTGCCGGGGTACAATTCCTGTTGCCGGTGATATTCGTACATCACGATCGTGAAATTTGGGGGGAGGACGCGAAGGAGTTCAACCCGGAGAGATTTTCCGAGGGGATCGCAAAGGCAACAAAGAACAAGCTCGCGTTTTTCCCGTTTAGTTGGGGCCCGCGAATTTGCATCGGGAATAACTTCGCATTGATGGAAGTTAAGTTGGCAATATCGACGATCCTACAGAATTTCTCGTTCGAACTATCGCCTTCCTACACTCACTCGCCTTCATACGTTGTTACGCTACAACCTCGATACGGTGCTCATCTGATTCTCCACAAGATATAGCATCCAAACCGTGGTGATCGTGTTATCTTCGGAAGTTTGTGGTTAACACTTAACACGGGCCCTAACTTATTGTGCTAGAAAATGGCTATAGCTAGCATTGTACCAATGTCTGTCCGAATAAATTGTGGTTTTCAATCAATGATCATCGACAAAATGTGATTCACATATATGGGTTTGTATTCAAAATGTCATCGGTTCTTGTTCTTACATTTCATCTTCTCTACATGTAAAACCAGACCAAATCAAATCAAATCAAACGAACCCAGTAAATCCCATACAGAGTAGGGTCCACAATCTGCTCTACATATAGGTGACCCAAGCCCAAAATTTCCTTTAGAAGGGGGGCAGGTTCAAGGGAAGACTGTAAATATTTTAAGAACTTGAAAACCAACTATTCATGAATTATTCATGATGAATAATGAAAATGCATGGTATTCATGATGAATAATTCATGAAATAGTTGGTTTCCATGTTCTCAAAATGTTTACAATTCTCGTTTGAGCCTGCCAGTATCCTTAAAAATCTTGGATATCCAGTCGATCTTGATGTCATATCGATCCGAAACAGTTTAGTGGCCACACCTATAGTTGAAGCATATAAAAGTGCGAGATCAGATATAACGATGACCCATTAACTACTCTAGTGGAGTCAGCATAGAACGGTTTAAATTGGAATTGGAGCTTCATTGATCATATTCATATATAAAAAAGCAACGGTGGTGAAATTACGTACTTACCCTGCAACAAACTTTTCCCTGAATAAGGCCGTAAGGAATTGGACCAAAGTTCCGAGAATCATTAGATGCGTAAATGTTATCCCCTTGGATCCACACATGCCCCTTCGGCACCTATAAGGTCAATCACAAAAATCAATGAACATCCTTTTTTTGTATATAACTTTTATGAGAAAATGATATTTTCGTTAGTCATTGACTCACTGCGAATCCGAGCGTAAAACTTGGATAATGAAAGAAGAAAGAAAGTTCTTGACCATTGGTTTTCAGTTTGATTCAGAAGCTTTATTTCATTGGTCTTTCTCATCTTTCTCTCCTTCAACTTTCAAGATTGTATAGTTTAATGGTAGAGTTTGATTACCATTAACCCCAGAATAGTTAACGAGTCTTTAGGGTTAATTAGGAACCTAGTAGCCACCCACAAGATGCCAAGTGTCCCTCTTCAGGACGAATAAAACATTCATCATGAATATGGATGTGTTATTCATTATGAATCACACATTCATGACGAATAACAGGTTCACATTCCTGATCAATATTCCACGTGTCATGATGTGCGCAGTCCCCTAGTTCCTAATCAATTTGATATTCCTAACAGTATACAGTAAATATACACACACACTCCTTATCTTTGGTGAGGTTTGAACCCTAGACCTCCACGAAGGCTAGGATTTACTAGTAACCTCGATACGACCTTTTGGTCACAATCAACAATCTTAGGTTGTGTTTGGCAAAAATAAGCTAGCTTATCAGCTGGTACGCGTTTAGATAGAGTGATAGACCATAAGCTAGCTTATTAAAACGCTATTTGGAGTAGCATTTTGGGAGCTTTTTGTAGCCATTTCCAATTATCCCCTTATTAATATTAATTATTATATTCCAAGATACCGTTTTTTGGTCATTTTACATACTCATAAGCTAGTTTTTGTCAAACATAATTTGTTCATAAGCTATGTTATCAGCTACTAGCTAGCTTATTAGTCAACAACTAACTTATCAGCTATTAGCTACCAGCTAGCTTATCAGTTAGTTTGCCAAACACATCAAAGAGTGCATAACAATGTATGCATTAGAAAAAGCCCTAAATTATATGTTCAACTCCTTACCAAACATCAAAATTAGTGGACAGAACTTCTTAAACTTTTATCAATCATCACCAAATCAATTGAACATAGAAAAAACAAACCACATAATCTCTTGCATTTCCTCATTCTTATATTCTTCCATATCCACTAACAATTCTAACAAAATTCAATCAACTTTGATCTATCAAAAATCGAGAAAAAAAACAGGTTGTAAAGAGTGTTACCACCACAGTACGAGATCGATCACTGCGACTAGGATCAACCAAAAACGAAACAACTTCACCTTCCATGGCCACAATCCGTTTCGTGATGATTTTTCTAGGGTTTTCAGGCGATTGAATCAATACAACATCACCTGGACCTACCTTCCCTAACCTATGCGATATGTATTCCGATAACACAACATCGCCGGTCAAATTCAACGTCGGTAGCATACTTGGCCCATACACCTGAATCCAAAATTCCACCACAAATCAACAACATGAATATATATATATACATATATATATATATATATATATATATATATATATATATATATAGAGAGAGAGAGAGAGGAGGAGGAGGAAAGTTCAAATGACAAGACATTTTTTATTGTGAACGTGAGGACCACTTTATCGCGCCAATATCATGCATTATCCGGAGTGAATAAAAAGCTTTATTCACTCTCGATAATGCATGATATTCAGAGTCAATATTGCCACGTGGCACGATTTTAGTGGTCCTCACGTGTACAACCAAAATTGACTTCACATTTGAACCAAAACCTATATATATATAGAGAGGGAGAGAAAGGTTCAAACAAGAACAAAATTAATTTGCAAGAACAAAGGAACAATTCTGGATCACATGTGATATGTGGGTCCCACATAATAAAAAATATATATGATTCAGGTGGATCCCACCACTAAATCATATATAATTTTTTATTACGTGGGACCCACATGGGCCCACATGGGCCCACATCAATGTGTGGCTCAAAATGGGTTCATTTGTTCTTGCAAATACCATTGTTCTTGTATGATCCTTCCTGTATATGTATAGAGGGAGAGAGATAGTATATATAAATTCCACCACAAAATCACAACATGAATACATACACATAAAAATTCCACCACAAAATCACAACATGAATACATACACATAAAAATTCCACCACAAAATCACAACATGAATACATACATACATACATATATATATATATATACACACACTATAGAGAGATAGAGAGAGATCGAAAGGATTACGAGAATTGGGGAAAATATGTAGGTATTGGAGACGTGAAGCAAGCAGAGGAATTTGGCGAAAATGGCAGCTCGACCAGCTGATTCGTTAGCAATGGCGCTCAATTTACGAAACCATAATCTCATATCGTCGCTAACTCCAATTGGAACAAAATCTACTCAGCCTGAAATTTTGGGGGAGAATTTATGATGAAATCAATCCAATTTGGGGATAATGGGGGTTTTAACTTTTTGAACAAGTTTTCAATTTTGCCACTGAACTTTATGTATTTTTTTCATATACACCTTGATCTTTCTGTTTTGTTTAACTTTACCTCCTCAAAAAGTTTAGGTTTTTGGATTTGGTAGTTGACCTCTAAAAGGATTTTGGTTGTAGGTCCAAAAAAAGAAATTGCTTTAAACTCGTAACTATAAAAGTACCGTGTTCTTTTTAAACATCTTCTGATTGTCGTTTTGTCGGAACGCCAAAGAAAACAATTTCTTGATCTGTTAGTAACTTCCACAAAGATTGTCAGCAAGACGGTGGAACAAATGAAAATCTAATATGGATAGACAGGCAATTGTTTTACATGTTTTTGTGGAACAAAAAGAAATATTTGATGTCCTATTCGGTCCCACTTGGACTGTGTCCCATCCCATGTTGTTGTGCTAGATGTGGAACAGTGGGTTTTATCTTGTTCCATTTCACTCCAAACGCAAAACAGTAAGTTTTGTCGTGAACTATTTCATGTACCAAAAATGCACCACAACTAGCAATCTACAGACGGTGGAACAAACAGAAATCTATAGGGATAGACGGGTAATTGTTAGTCTTGTGTCATCTTGCTTTACCTGTTTTTGTGAAACAAAAAGAAATCTTTTATATTATATCCGGTCGGTCCCTTTCGAACTATGTCCCATGTTGTTGTTGTGCCAGATGTGGAACAACAGGTTTATTTCTGTTCCATTTCACTCCAACGCTGAACAACAAGTTTTGTCCTGAACTGTTTCATATACCAAAAGTGCACCTTAACTAGCAATCAACAAACCCCTGAATGCTAAATAGGTCATTGGTTTTAAGTCTTTCAAAAACCACTTAATATTTTACTAGTTGCGTCTTCAACAAAAAATAAAAAATAGAACGAGCATCCGATAGAATTCTTCGATATCTTAAAAGCCAACAACAATATCTTAAAAAGATCTTATAAACACTTATATTCACCAAAACTATGCAAATTCGAAACATGTGTAAACAAGAAAAGTAACAAAAACATAAAAATCATGATCATGTTTAAAGAATATAATTAGTATACAACAACACTCATGAACATTTATTTTCCTTTCTTCCAATTATATGAATTTCCTATATATAATTTTCCATATCGAAACCGATTGGAGACCGAGAATACCTCGGAACCTCGAAAAAACATCGTTTCTTGACGGCCGAGCAAGCCATCATCGCCATTCCCAGCTTCAAAACCTCGACCATTTTCCCAAACCCCGAAAACCCGTTTAGTCAATCCGCTCGAGGTTAAACTTAACCATCCCCTCGAGGGCTATCCGAAACGCACCCTGCGGCAAACAATCCAGACACCTGATCGCAGCCTCGGCCTTCTGTTCGGCCAGAACCCGGGCCCTTTCGATCCCTCCACAAGCCATCACAAGCTTGATCGCTTCGTCGAGCGAACCCGTTTCGCAGAACTCCGACTCGATGATCTCCCGGAGTTTCGGCTCTTTCTCGAGGGCGAAAATCACGGGTGCAGTCAGGTTCCCTTTGGCCAGGTCGCTGCCGGCCGGCTTCCCCAATTGCTCGGCCGATTGCGTGAAATCCAAGATGTCGTCCACCACTTGGAACGAGAGGCCCAAGTTCTTGCCGTATTGGTACATCTGCTCGCTGATGTCATTTCCGACCCCTGAAAAGATCGATGCGCCTTTCGTGCTAGCGGCGATCAACGAGGCGGTTTTGTAGTAGCTCTTGATCAGGTATTCGTCGAGTTCGACGTCACAATCGAACAAACTCGAGGCTTGCTTTATTTCACCGCTTGCAAAATCTTTGATCACCTGCCATCGTGTAAGTAAAAGTTTTAGGTACCCTTTTCGTTTCGTGACACAAAAAGAAAATCGGTTTTTCTAAGACGTCATATGATGTGTAAGTGTCATGATAAGACTGCTTAATATGACTTAAACTTATAGGATCAAACAATAATGCGTCCAGTATAAGTGTATTACATTTATATATGTATTTGAAATATAATGTTATAGGGTCAGGTTCAAGGGAAAACCTCAAAAAAACGAAAAACTAAGGAACACCATGGTAGCCCTTCATCTGGACGTTATGCACAAGTACATATCGTGCAGATAACGGGCAACCAGGGTCTTCCTTAGTTTTCCTATTTCGTTTTAGATTTTCCCCTAAACCTCCTTCCAACGTTATATTAGTCTTTTTATATGACATTATTTGAAAATTTTCCTATAAAAATATTTCTTCATAGGATCACTTTTAAAAAAATGCTCTATTAATAAAAACCAATATAACATTTTATTTCAAAAATATCTTGAAAAACTTGTAGGATGCCAAAATACGCCAAATAATCCTACTGTAACACCTTTATATAGGACGCCAAGTTGTTTGGTCTTATACAATTAAGTACTATAAAGCAGTCTATTAGGACATTTAGACATCTTTGCCGTCAGATTTTGCTGTGGTATGATGTTTTAATGTATAAGAAAGCAAAAAAATATACCTGGCTAATAAGCTTTATGACCTCAAGATTTTCAAGATTCGCGAGGTACCATGATGATTGTGCAAACATAAAATCACCGGCTAAAACGGCCACTCGTGTACCGTATTTCTGATGGACGGTTTCTTGGCCTACATAACAAACGAAAAACGCTTAATTTCTAATAAACTTTTAAGGAAGAGATCGAAGGAAAAAACGAACCACCGCACATAAAACATTTAAGAATTCACAAACTAAGTGCCAGTTGGGTGTTGGCACGGTTTGCGTCCACCAAAATGAAGTTTTTCCAAGTCTTTTTTCCCTTATTAACCCGAACAGCTATGCTAAAATAGAGATTTTGGAGATTTAGGAGATATTTTGGCTACAACAACTACGCTATGATGCATGCTAAAATAGAGAAAAGAAGAGATAGAGAAAAGGTGGAACTTTCTAAATTTGGAGAAATTTCGAAAACTCCACATCTAAGAGTTATTTATTTCTGACCAATAAGAGACCAAAATTAACTGTTCAAGAGAGAGATAATATTTTATTAAATGTATTAAATATTTTAATAATATAATTAATGTTGGAGTTGGATGTAGTTTCTTTTTTAGAGATTTTGACTTTTGATACTCTATTTCAAATCTTTATCATAACCTTCTTTCTATCTTTGTTACACTTTACACAAGCTAAGGGTCTTTAGTCTTTACAAAAAACATCCACTTTACCCTTTTGGTTAGAGGTCAGGTCCGCTTACATCTTACCCTCCCCAGACCCCGTCTCAGCCTCAGGTGGGAAATAGTGGGTCCGTTTGGTTTACACTAGAACCACATCCCCGGACCCCACATGAAGTGGGATATACTGAGTTCGTTTCTTTACATTAGAAACAAGACATATCAAGAAACATCTATAATACTTTCAAAAGTTCTTACCTCTTCTCATGTCACTTTCATCCAACACGTCGTCGTGTATTAAGCTCGCGGTATGAATCATTTCGATGATCTCCGCCAAACGCCTATGTTCTCTCGTGAGTTCCCTAAGTCACAAAAACGAGCTTATTACAATCAGCCACCGGTGGATTGCAAGAAAGAAAGAAAAGAGAAAAAAGACACTCACTCTAAACCAGCAAGCGCTAACGTGGCTCTCGACACCAGGAAAACCAAGGCGGGTCTCATTCTCTTCCCACCCGCACTAAATATCTGTTCAGCTGCCGACATTAAGACGGGATTTTCGGCACCAACAATCTACCACATGAAACAATATCAACAACAAAGTGAGTGAATCTTCTTAGCCAAAAGAACAAAGCAAAAGAAACAATAGGAGTGCACAAAAGCCCAACCCAACCCAATCCGGCCCAACCCAACCTGAACCCACTTGATAGTTAATCGGGTCGTACCCATTTGAACCCAACCCAACCTGATGAACCCATTTGGACCCGATACCCTTTTTACATGACCGTGCCAATACAACTGGTTAGCTCTTTTCATAAGTGTATCACAATTTCACTCGTAATTTTACTTTCTATGTGAAAAAAATCTTTAACTTTGTGAAACAGTGGCAGCCGCAATCTGATTTGAAATGCGTCACCATTGACGTTTAGTGATACAAACGTAAATCTTGATAAAAACCCATGATAATAAAGACGACGAGGATTTGGTAGCATATTCTTCACATGTGAATAACCAAGCAGAATCATGGAAAGAGCCTCTCTACTGTATGGGATTGAGGCAATTTCCACATACATCCTACCCCCCCCCCCCCCCCCCAATCCCACCTGCGCCCCGGGGGGGGGGGGGGGGGGGGATTCTACTTTGTGTGGGATATATTGGGTTTGTTTTCTTTTAGACAAAATTAAGCAAAAGACACACCTTTGTGCTTTCTTTTGTGATGCAAGATTAAGGGGCTTTTTTGTTTGGTTTTTCGTTAAGTACCGTATGGAACTATGCATAAAGTCGTCTTTATGGATTAATTTGTCCGTCTGTATAGATTTTTGTTTGGGAGGGCCTTTTCATAGATAGAAGGAGTGCATTTTTTAAATTGGAACAAGTAGCTTTCTGCAAAAAGCCCCTATAAGCTAACGGCTAACCAAATAAGCTAGTAAGACACTACCAAACAGTTATCATGTATAGTTGACCGAATAAGTTGCAAGTCTTATTAAGCTACTAACAAACAGACCCTAAAGAAATAATGCCTTTAAACCATGGTCTCATTCCCCAAAAACAAACAAATCCATTTGCATCATAACTTTTCAAGATTCAGCCAAAAAAGTGGTAAAGAAAAAAGAAACAAAGCACAAATTGCAAATTGCAAATATGAATTCAACCCTCAATCTTTAACCATCTATTCATCTAAAGCTAGCAAATTTGATTCAAATTCATCAAGAACAACACAAAACCCTGAAATTACTCACAGATTGTAGATTCTTGTTCAATGTTAGAAGATCATCAGAAACAGCTTCAAACAAATCAGATGGAGAATTAAGCCCCCTTGATTCCTTCTTGTCATTCAATGTTGGTGGAATACCTATATTCACAAAACATGTTAAAAACTCAAATACCACTAAATTAAGGCCGTGTTTGGCAAACTAAGTAACTGTTAAAGACTAATAAGCTAGCTAGTAACCTATAAGCTAGCTTATGAATAAACTATGTTTGACAAAAACTAGCTCATTAGTATCTAAAATGACCAAAAAGGAGTGTCTTGGAGTATAATAATTAATATTAATAACGGTATAATTGGAAAAAGCTATAAAAAACTCCTGAAATGCTACTCCACCTAGCGTTTCAATAAGATATATTATGATTCATCCAAACATGGATAAGCTAGCTTATTTTTGCCAAACACAGCCTAAATCAAAATTTCTTAACCAACTGAAACCAAAAAGAACAAAAAGAAATACCATTAAGCAAACTCTCAGGAGCTTCAGTGGAAAACACTCTACACTTAGCAACACCACCACCACCATTCCTCCGGCAACATATCAACTTTCCGGCACCGGCGCCGGCGCCGGCCACCCTATTCACACTCCTGATCACTTTTCTTGAAGGAAATGAAGAATTAAAAGAACACCCACAAGCACTGAAATCCACAAAAGCAGTTCTACCAACAAACTCAAGATTATGGCATGTTGCCGGCATCATCTTCTTGAAAAATATCCCCCAAGATTCAATCTTTTTTCAATAAAATCAAAAACCCACCTCAGAAATTGAACTAATTTGAGTAATTACAAATACCCACTAGCCAAAAATCCATAAGAATCAAAGACCAATGCAAAATGGGGGAAGCAAGATTCAAGAAAGAGAGAAAAAAAGAGGCAAAAGTGAAGGCTTTTGGAGGGCTGGAAAACAAACTGTAATGTGGAGATTGAAGATATATTACTTGAATTTTAGTGGATCCTAAAAGTCCACATATGTTAAAGACTGTGAAGTTGAATTTTATTTAGTTTTGCTTTAATTGGAAGTAGAATTGAGAAAGGGGGGAAAATAGCGATGGGATGTATATACTGGTTTCTTGATTTGACACTAGTATAGAGGGGGTCGTGTATGAAATTGGGTTTTGGAAATTGGAAGAAAAAGGGCACCTTATCTACGGGTGAACTTGTGGGTGTGGAGATGAAGTTGGTGGCCAATTGAGAAACGTTCATGAGTTGTGTGATCATAGATGTATTTCTATTTTCTTTTCTTTTTGGCTTCCTATTTTCTCAAATATTTTCCTTTTTGCTTCCTATTTTTCTAAAATACAAATGGTTTTGTTTACCAAGAGCATCCATAATGGGAGATTCTTCCTGAGGTTCTTTATGAGATTTTTATCAGAATCTTTACTGTGAGACAGATGTTCTTGCCCAATCACAAGTTCTTATTGGAACTCGGATGCTTGAACAAGAACTCATGTTTTTGTAATGGTTTTCTTTTCTGTTATATAATAGTTTGCATAAATAAAAATTATATTATAAATAAATAGAGGGAAGTGAGGTTTTTGTAAGAACCTTCATTGTAGAGTTTTAAGGAGGGTGTTGGTTTGTTGAGATGACAATGGCATGGTAGGAAAAATATGGTAAGTGAGGTTCTTAGAGGTTCGACCACTGTGGATGCTCTAAAACTGCTTATTTGCTTATTGTAGGTTGAAACAGCAAATAAACAACTTTTAGTGTTTGAATAGCAAATAAGTAGATAAACATGAATTATTTTAAATAAGCAATCCCAAACACCGCTATATTTCGGTCTTTTCTATTAATAGGGTATTTGAGATTGTTTATTAAAACTCATTATTTGCTTATTATAATGGATCCAATCATCAAATAAGAAGTTTTAGGTGTTTATATAAAAGGCTTACAATGGGGTCAATCGCTAAGCAAATAAGAAGTTTTTTAACAAGCCAAAACCATTTAGCCTTTTTCAACTAGTAATAAGTAAATAAGTTTAAGTTGTTTTAAATAAGCAATCCCAAACACCCGCTAATTAAAGATTAAGAGGTGATTTTAATTAGGGTAAAAAGGATGGAAAACAGGGGAAAAAAACTTATGCATTAAGGCATATCGTTCAAAAGAAGAGTTATAGGGGTATTCTTCATTTTTATAGTTTTTTTGAGGTTTTCCTTAGAACTTGGTGGTTAAGGAGCCTTTGGTATTCAAACAACTAAGTAAACAAGACATGGCAACTATTTAGGCATTGTTTGGTAAAAATAAACTAGCTTATAAAGTGACTTATAAGCTAGCTTATTTTCTGTGTACATGTTTGGTAAGGCCAAAAGTAGCTTATAAGCTAGCTTTTTGATAAGCTACTTTGAGTAGCTTATGAAAAGCTTTTTGTGACTTTTTCCAATTATACCTCTTATTAATATTTAATTATTATCAATTACAATTATATATTAATTATTAATAAATAATAATTTTTTATTTTTAATAATTAAAATTAATTATTAATTAAATTAAATTATACATTATATATTATTTAATTTTAAATGTTATCAATTATATTATATACTATTTAATATGTTTAATTATCAAAAGATAAATATAATAATTTTTAAAATGTTATATAACTAAAATATGTTAAGTATTTTAATAAAAAAATTTATATCTAATTTTTAACTATATTTTTTTATAGTTATTAATTATTTAAGATATGTTAAAGTTGATCAATTTATTTTTTATTTTATTATATTTAATAGTAATTTTAATTATGAGTTAATGTAATTTTTTTTTAAGTTTGTTTTAACAAATTCTAATAGTGTGTATATATAATAATAATAATAATTAACTTTATATTATTCAATATATTATATTATATAATTTTTTTATTATTTGTATTATTTAACATATTAGATTATTAGAAATTTATTTTAATTATATTATTAAAAATTTGTCTTAATTTTATTAAAAAATACTTGTAATTGATTATTTATTAAGGATGTCCTTTTTGGTCATTTTACATACTCATAAGCTAGTTTTTACCAAATATGATTTGTTCATAAGCTAGCTTATCAGTTACTAGCTAGCTTATCAGCTAGTTTACCAAACATAGCTTTAGTATTTGGTAAGATAAACTAAATATGATTGAAAAGAAAAGAAAATTTAATTTATCCTTCTATTTTTTCTTAGAAGGGCAGTAAAACTATTCATAAATCTACTCCGACGTTTACAACGATATTCGAACCTACAATCATAAGGGAGGGTTGTTTTTTATTTATATATTTTTATTATTTTAATTACATTTCTCTCTTTGCAAAATACATAGCTATTATGTTTAGAAAACAGTATACTATTAAATCTAAAATAAAATATTTTGTTATTTAAGCAAATTAATTTTTAATAAAAAAAATTGAATCGGACAAATTATATAAAAAGTAAGAAATTTTAAAATGTTACTTTGAAATTTTAAAATTGGGATATATCATATTATAAAAAACTGTATTATAAAAAACTGTATTATCATATTTAAAATTGGGATATATCACACTTAACAAAATAATATAATAATACGAAAAAACACACTAATGACATGTGTAACCGTACGCCATACAATGACTCAATTTGTTCGGTCCTTCTTTCAATTTATTTTGGTTTTAAATGAAAGCATTTAATTGTATTTTTTTATAATTTGTCAAATGTCAAATGGGTAACAATAATAAATACGATTACAAAAACAAATAAGTTAGATATTTAAAATGTTGTATGAATAATCAATATTTTATGTTTTTCTAAATTGTTTTACTAAAAACCAATGTTTTTAGCAGTTTGGATTCAGAAATTTTAATGATGGGAGGTCGAAACTTAAGTAACAAAATATTATGAGAATCACTATACCACCATTATCGATTTTGAATGTTGACATTTAAATATATATACATATATATATTCATTTTTATAGCAAATTAATATAACAATTTTCTTGAATATCTTTTCATTTTCCTAGATAAATGATAAAACAATTAACATTGACAGCTAAACAACTAATGAAAACTTAGCAATTAGACAATAAATAACAATTAGTAATCCTAACAATAGACATTAAATAACAAATATTAATCCTAACAATAAATATTTTAGAGTTAAAAATAAAGATGTAATCTATTTCAATTCTAGTGATTCTATTAAATATAACGATGTAATATTCTCTATGTACGTATCAAGCTCAAACAAATCTAAAAAAATTGTATGTATACAATAACTACTTGTAAATTTGATATTTAAAAAATTATACATTACTAAATGATTATATATAATAAAATTTTAATTAATTGAAACTTTTATCGAATAACTTATAACATGTTGTAAATGATTATATATAAAATAACATTTAAACAAAATAAAATAATGAATATACTTGTGCTAATGATATGTAAAAAAGGAATATACGTAAATCAACCACAAAGTTGGCACCTATTCAATGTTAAGGACAAATGATTTATTTATTTGTTTAACTTCAAGGATTTTATTAAAACTATTTTAAAATTAAGGGGAAACCAAGAAAAAATTGGAGGTCAAAATACAATATTATTGATAAAAGCTAAAATCTAGTATATAAGAAACCATTGTTTAAGGGGTCAACTGACTCCCTTAATTGAAGCGTGAATCCGCCCTGGTTTTTAGTGATGGTTTTTTGCATTTATATGGATGGATTGAGTATTCATGAAATAAAAGAAATAAAAAAAAAATTATCTGGTCATATTACATGTAAAAATTTATTCATTAGATTAATAGGTATATCTATCAAACAGTATATATGGTCGTATTGCAAGACAAATAAACATTACACTATCATCAAAGTGTAATACAATTGGCTAGAAACCATTTACTTATTAAATAAACAAGATTCACATGTTAAAGTTACAGTTGCTTGGGGTATTGGGTTTCTGTCAGCATTAGACTTTTAGGTCATTCATCTAGCGGATAGTTATGTACATAATGTGTCTTTCGTGTAATCTTTTTAAGAAGGAATAATTAGTGACGGATCCATGAATTTTTATGAGCATATGCACCTTTAAGGTAGATCAAATGTCTTCAAATTCATAGTTTAATCCAAGAAAAAGTCAAAACAATTTGACTTAGGGAAATTTCAAAAAAAAAAAAATCTAATTTTATCGATTTCTTACATAAACATGTATTATCAAAAATGCAATATCAAATCCAATCCATATTACAAGCTAAACACAATCAAAGTAAATTCATTTTGTGCATATATAATTCTAAAGTTCACCATCGTAATCTTAGATTGTGTCTTATAAAAATGAAATATGTCAAATAAATTGAATTTAAAATAACTAGAACAAATTAGAATTTATATAGTTTGTAAAATGTAGTTTCAAAATTGAAATAAAACAATAATAAAACATCAAAATATTATTTTAATAAAATGTAGTATCAATAATAATTTATGTTGCTATTTATTAAAGAAAATAATTAAAATAGCCAAAAAAAAATACCCCAATTAACCTCCTACCCATTCTCTACCTCCGGTGACTAAAATACCCACACCGCCGCTCCCGGCCGGCCGTTCTCCGGCGCCGGCAGCCGCTCCACGGCGGTGTCCGGCAAAATTCATTTGGGCCGCTCCATTCCCGGCCGCTCGGAGCGGCTCTATTGTTATTGAACAAAGATAATTTATTAGGATTCTTGTATGGATGTGGCATGCCTAGCCAGATGATTTAGATGTGTAACTTATAATGGAGTGGTGCAAGTTCGAACCTCGCCCACCACTTTTTTTTCGTATAAAATTTCATGGGAGGCGCTGGATTTATTTAAAAAAAGATGTCATCTACAAGATTCAAACCCAGGTAACTATTGTTAAAGTTACACGCTTTACCATTGGGCTGGAAGAGGTATTATTGCTTGTTTTGCAACTATTAATATATAAAGGGTGATTGGGCCGCTCCGAGCGGCCGGGCCTGGAGCGGCCCAAATGAATTTCCGCCGTGGAGCGGCTGCCGGCGCCGGAGAGCGGCCGGCCGGGAGCGGGTCGGTGGGTATTTTGGTTACCGGAGGGAGAGGTTGGCTAGGAGGTAACTTGGGTGTTTTTTTTTTGGGTAAAATAATTATTTTCTCTATTTATTATACCAAATATAATAAATTAAGGTAATAATAATTGGGTAAATTCACTATTCAGCGGTTGGGGTGTCATTCTTGTAAATTGAACAACCAAGCACATGGCAAGGTATGGTATGATGGCAGGAGAGGTGTGTTTGGAATTTAAGGCGAATCTAGTTTTTTTTATTTTATAAATAAAATAAGACTAGTAAATTAGGTAATACAAAATAAATAAAAATTAATTATATAACCAAATATGAAACCTTATGAAATTAATTATATAAAAATTAATTACATTTAAAGGTTTTTTTATACAACTATTATTCATCAGTAAAAATTCAAATTATAGCATGTAGGTTTTCTTTTAGCAAAGATAGACTTATGATAGTACAAAATGAATCATAATAACAACATTATTAGAAGTTTTGAACTTCTAATAAAATATTTGAAACCATTGCTTTTCAAATAGATCTACCCTTGGATAATGTACGACAAGATTGACAATATTGGAGTTAAAGTTGGAACAATGATTTGAAACAGTTACATTTCTGCGATGATGGTTGTAGACAGAGAAGAAGAGTCGGATCATCAAAGGTTTCTTGTTTGAAGAATAGAGTAAGACCATTGAGGGTCTCGATTAGGTTCAGTTTTGGCGACAATGATTACAGATAAAGACGAGGAAGATATCATCAGCTAACGTTGTTAAGAGCTAGAAAGGTGGTATTATTATTTTCAAATGAGTCTATCGTAACATCCGTCCCACATCGATTGGAGAGATGAACGAAGAACATGCTTTATAAGAGTGTAGATACTTCTCTTAGCATGAACCTTTTGGGTGGAACTTGTTTCATGCCAAAAACAAAACCCTACGCTATACTTTGGTCAAATCTAGGGGTAAAACGACCTATATTGTGTTACGAGTTATGGGAATGGTACTTCTTGAATACAAATGCTTTATTAGGTTTGAAATATTAAATATGTAATTAGAAAATGATTTTGATAGCAATCTAATAAAATTTAAAAGGTGCAACCAAAAAGTGGAAAGAATTGCATCACTACTTTTAGTAGCTAAAAGAGTTAGAGAAAAAAATGACTTTATGTTCTTCCAATTAAAGAAATTAATAACAATAGCAAAAATTATATCATTGCCATAACTTCATTTAAGGCAATCAAAACCTTTGATTAAACCAAAAAAAAAATAAAAAAAAATAGCATATTCTAATTGCATATTTCAATTATAGAAAATGTACACCTAAATAAGAGTTAAAAGTTGAGAATGGTGAGATTACTTTTAAACTATTTAATGAATTTTCTTTTTTACGACTAAGTTCGTAGACTATATCCTTAACCACTTTCATCAACCTGAATTTTCACTTTCCTTAACTTCATCAACTTTTATATACCTTCAAGCAGATTTAGGATTAGGTGAGACCAATACCTAATGTAAATGTCCTCAGAGATGCGCACGAGAAGGCTCGAACTCGGTTAAATGTCCACTTAAATGTTCTCAGGCATGCGCACGAGAATGCTCGAACTCGGTTAGGGCGCTATGAACCCCCGAACGATAACCAATTTGCCACACCACTGGAAGACGATAAGAATAGGTTAATGAAAGTAAAAGAAAGTTTCTCTCTCACCATAACTCTTATTTTTTAGAGGATCCAAAGTCTCTCTCTCTCTCTCTCTATATATATATATATATAGTTTGTAATTTTTTTTTTTGAAATACCTATATAGTTTGTAATTTATGATAAATACTCATCATGAAAATATATGGTAAATTGTGGGCAATTTCCAAACTCCTAATCAATTTTGGGTTCCTAAAGTCAGTTTCAGAGAGAAACATTAAAAACAAAAAACTGAAAAACACTATGAGTAGCACTTCATCTGGATGATATGATTTATTTAAAAGGAAAACCTTAAAAAACAGAAAATTGAAAAACAATCTGGTAGCCCTTTATCTGGATGATATGTACTTGTACATACAAGTAATTTGTAATATACATACGTACATAAAAACAAAAAAATAACTTAATTTACTTGTATCCACAAATGCATACCGTTCAAATAAATGGCTACCATGGTGTTCCTGAGTTTTCATTTTTTAAAGGTTTTCTCCTAAACCCCTTTCTCTCTTTCTAGTCGAGTTCAAACGAGAACGATATATATTTAAAAGAACACGAGAACCAACAAATCATATATGATTTTGTGAAAAAAGCCATGCGGGCAACTTTGGCCTCGACTTAATTTGCGAACAAAGTTGTATGAATCATATATGATTTTCTTAGCTCGTATGTTCTTTTGATACCCTCTCTCCATCTCCCTATATGTATGCACACACATATAAAAGAGAGTTTTGAGATCATCTGAAAATAGAGTTATGCTGAGAATGAAACTTTCTTTGACCTTCATTGACCTATTTCTATGACCATGAATAAAAGTTTTAATAAATACATACATGTAAAAATGTTTAAAGGCATGCAAAAATTCCTAAAGACATCAAAAGTGAAGATTCAAGGAGGTTGATAGAGATGATAATTGAAGACCATACCCTGCCAATCAGAGGCGGATCTAGAAAAATGTTCTTGTGGTTGCACCATCGCACCCATCCAAAAAAAATTAGCATCCTTAAGCAAAATTAGACTATGTTTGGGAAAAAAATTGACGCGGCATTGTATAAACAGTTTAACTTTAACCAAAAAGACACTAATAAAAATTTGTATCCAAGTAATAGAAAATTCACTTTATTTATACACGTTAAATTTTATTCAAAACAAAAAAACAATCAAGGACAAACATCCAAACAAATATGTGTTTAATAATGATTAAATATTGCATTTATCATGCATGCAATATTATCAATATTAGGCTCATTTCGAAGCTATCGGCGATACATTTCTAACGGTATAATTTGTAAAGTGAAAATACGTATTTTTTAGTATATTTTAGCTAATATTTAATTAACTGACTAATATGATATGGGTATAAAATGAAAAATAAAAAAAGAAAAGATTTAAACTAAAAACATTAAACTTTTTAAAGGGTGAAAACTATAAATTATCATCAATAATAAGAAACTCTCTCACAATCTTTATCTATAAACTTTTACTTAAACCCTTTAAATTTTTTTAAAGATAATGGTTTCACCCCCAACAAGTTAATAGTTTGACATATATAGACCTTAAAATTTTACACTTAACCCCAAAATTTATGGTTGCAAAGGCCACCATAGTCTAAACTACGGATCCGCATCCGCCCCTGCTGCCGGTGCCATACTACTTGCCCCATTCTACTTCAACCATTTCACCAAAATTCAAACTATTAAACCAAATTTTCAAAGAAATAGCTCAAGAAAGAGAGCTATATAATTTAAGGGTAGTTTACCAACAAAATTTGAGTAAACGATTAACCGAAACAGGAACACAAGTTAGGTCAATCCTAATAACCGAACTAGCAACAATTCCTCCTTTGGCTTACCATGTCAGCGTCTCAGTTGCACCATGAACCAATACACTTGGGCTGTGTTTGGCAAACTAGCTGATAAGCTAAGTGATGACTGATAAGCTAGATTATGAATAAATTATGTTTGGCAAAAAGTGGCTAATAAGCTAGTTGATGACCGATAAGCTAGCTAGTAGCTGATAAGCTAGATTATGAATAAACTATGTTTGGCAAAAACTAGCTTATGAGTATGTAAAATGACCAAAAAAGGTATCTTGGGGTATAATAATTAATATTAATAAGGGTACAATTGAAAAAAGCTACAAAAAGCTCTTAAAAACAAAACTCCAGCTAGCATTTCAATAAGCTAGCTTATTTTTGCGTGACAGAGCCTTGGTCATCTCTTACCAAATAAGCGTCTCTTAGACTCTTACGCCATAAAACTTAATAAAGATAATTGATTATACATCCTTCAACCACCATATAATTAAACAACCCCTACTATAAAACTTAATAAAGATAATTGATTATACATCCTTCAACCACCATATAATTAAACAACCCCTACTATAAAACTTAATAAAGATAATTGATTACACATCCTTCAACCACCATATAATTAAAAAAGAAAAAGTGAACAAAGAGTTTGTAGTAATTTCAAAAGGGTAAAAGAGGGTTGTCATCTTTTGATAAGAAGGCTTCAACATTAGAAACTATAAGACCTTTTTTCCTATTTACGGAATCTATTTCAAACGAGCCGCAAACTTCTCGTAATCCTGCAATTTCAAGAATTCCCTCGATTAGTTCCCAAAGAAAACCCGAGGGTGGAAAAAGATTGAATCAAAAGAATCATAGTCATCTTGCCTTCCTAATCGAGATAGTTCCCGCTCTTCCAATAGCATCTCCTTTAGTGATTTCCCATTGCCACCGTAACTATAAATGCAAAACCAATGGTTTGATTTAGAGAATAAAGAATCGTATATAGGGGAAGATTCAGATGAGAACTGTCAATATCTTGAAAACCTGAGGACCAACTATTCATGTTTTATTTACGATAATTGTTGTGATAGATATACATGATGGAAAATATTCATAATGAAAAACATGATATTCATGATGAATAAATAAGGTTATTCAATCATAACACAACCATGTTCTCAAAATATTTATAGTTTTCGTTTGAACTTTTCCCCATCGTAAATATAACATATAGAGTTAGGTTAATGGGAAAACACCCAAAAAAATTGAAAAACTAAAAAACAAATTAATAACCGTTCATTTGTATAAGATGCGCTTATACATACAAGTAATTGAAGATGTTTCCTGGTTTATATGCACATGTGCATACTGGAAAATCACTTTCGAACTATTTGTATGCACATGTAATGGTTACTGAGGCGTTCCTCAGTTTTTCATTTTTTGTGGTTTTCCCCTGAACCTGAACCTGACCCTAGACACACACACACACATATAGTTTATATACACACACATACTTGGGATCATGTGGGACCGGCCTCTTTTCGCTTTGACCACAAAATCACACCAAACCTTCACAGCAGAACACGATGAACGGTACAAAACCCACCAAACTTTCACAGCAAAACCACCGTGCCAGTTTGTTATTGTACCTTCAGGCTGCGTTTGGTACGTGGGACAGGACAGGACAGGACGGGACAAAACTGTCTGTCCCACGTTTGGCGCAACATGGGACAGAACAGGAATTCACTGTCCCACGTTTGGTGCGACATGGGACAGAACAGAAACTGGGACAAGGTGGGACAACATGGGACAAAAATGACTTTTTTTTGTTCCACCAAAATAGGTGGAACAACATGGGACAGAAATGAGACAGAAACTAATATACACTAACTAACATTTGTTTGATATATAACGTCAATATGTATTTTTTCGTGTTTACCACCACTAGTCGTGGCCGCCGCCGCCGCCACCGGTAGCCACTATCGGCCACCTTCACCTTGTCTTCCACTACAACAACCTCCTACACCTCCTCTTCCCCTACAACAACCTCCTCCACCACCTCTACAACTATCAACGATTACCTACCACCACTGTCTACCACCTTTACAACTGTCCATTTCCACCGAACCACCACCACCACTACCCACCATCTTCACGTTCCACCACCACCACACCACCACCACCACACCACCACCACCTCACTAGTATTACTGTCGGCCGCCACCGACACCTCTACCATAACCATCAAAATTAGTTACATAAAAATCATATATGTATGTAATATATATATATGTGTGTGTGTGTGTTTATTTTTGTTAAAATTGTGTAATTTTTTTATAGATTACTAGTTTAGTTTATTTGTGTTAATTATAACTATAAAGTGATAAATAAAATCATCAAATAATTTTTTGAGGGAACTTGTTTAGTTCTGTTCAGTCCAGTCCTAGGCGTACCAAACACAAAACAAACATTTGTTCTGTCCAGTCCTGTCCCGTCCCGTCCAGTCCTGTCCTACTCTCTTGTCCTGTCCAGTACTGTTCAGTCCAGTCCTGTCCTGTCCTGTCCAATCCTGTCTGCATACCAAACGCTACCTCAAAGTGTTTTTGCTGCGAAAGATTCAGTCTGTTTTTGTACCTTCACATCTGGTCTCACGAGAACCCAACACATATGTATGTACATATATATATATAATATTTTTACACACCTATGAAAGAAGTCGAGCGATAGCAGCCTGTGGTGTATGGCAAAATCGCTACCAACATAAGTAACAATAAGGTTACCAGCGTCTGGATGTGGCCAGCTCCTCGATGTTGGAAATCTGAGCACGAACGTGCCGGGGTCCACAAGACCGCCTCCGGGGCCTTGAAGTGAAGATTCCGCTTCTTCTTTTGTAACGAGCCCTTCGATCCATCTCGAATCCCACATTTCGTTAAGCCCGTTTTGCGACAAACCAAAAGCCACAGGGTATAGCCAACACCATAACTTCTCGAAGCTTTCCCGACTCACCGACTCTTGACAACCACCGATTCTCCTTAAAACCTCAAAATCCTGCAAAAAATATATACGAGTAAATCTTGGCTCATGATTATATTCGATTGTTGTCAACATTGCAACAAAATCGGCTTCGTAGAACGCCAAAATGTCTAAATGTCCTAATAGACTGCAAAAAATATATAGGACGTATTTGGACCTCCTAGCAAGTTTTTATAGGATACTTTTGAAATTAAGCGTCTTATTAGCTATAAGACGTTTTTTTTCAAATAATTTTATATAAAAGATTCCCTTTATTTCAAAATTGTCAGGCTGCCAAAAGTGTCGTACCAGCTCACTGTAACACCTTTACATAGAGCGCACAATTGTCAGGTCCTATAAATATAAACTGACATTTAGCTATATTTAACGTCCTGTAAAGCAGATTATTTATCATGACATTTAGACATATTTGAGGTCCTGTAATGTAGTCTATTAACACATCTAAACATATTTGACGTCCTACAAAGTAGTTTATTTATTAGGACATTTAGACATATTTGACGTCCTGTAAAGCAGTTTATTTATTAGGACATTTAGACGTATTTGACATCCTATAAAGCAGTCTATTAGGACATCTAGACATATATGACCGTCTTATAAAGCAATCTATTAGGACATCTAGACATATATGACGTCTTATAAAGCAGTCTATTAGCACATTTAGCCATATTTGATGTCCTATAAAGCAGTCTATTAGCACATTTAACCATGTTTGACGTCCTATAAAGCAGTCTATTAGCACATTTAGACATATTTGACGTCCTATAAAGTAATATATTAAAACAATACGACATATAAAGCAGTCTATTAGGAAGGACATTTAGCAAACTTGACATCCTATAAAGCAGTCTATTTACACATTTAGCCATATATGACATCCTACAAATAAGTCTATTAGCACATCTAAACATATTCGATGTCTAATAAATCCGATTTTATTGTCATGCAATGATAAGATGACACACACACAAACCTGGTGTGTCAAGAATCTGTTCCGGCAGCACGCAACCTTCATAAACAACTCTCGTAGCACCAAAATCGTATTATCCCACAAACCATTGTGGTTGTTATTCGATATCAAATTCCAAGCATTCGTTCCCTCCTCTATCATCCTCTTCGATATCCTTATTTGGTTCCTAAAACCCCAAATCAATCATATAAACAAACAATTAGCAAATTATACATAATCTCCATCACCATCCAAAAAAGGGTTGCGTTCTTTTTTTACAAGAATAAGTTGCAAAATTACCGATGATGAAGGCAACCCGACAACTGGGAAACCTGCGTTGCGAACTCCGTAAGTTTGTGTTCGGAAGCCGAACTTGCGAGATCCTTCAGAAGAAGCGACTTCTCTGTTAGGGTTCCGAGGCAGTATTTGAAGACGGTCACGTCAGAAACCAAACTCCCGTTGCTCGAACGGCTCTTGCATGAGTTTGTGGCTTCACTGCTATCGGAATCCGATGATGAATTGTGAGTTCCTTCACGCGGTTCTTGTCTTCCGTTCAATCTATCATCCTGCTGCAAAGTCGAAATCTAATTATCAAGTGTAAGCAAGTCGAGTTTTTAACAAGATACTCGAGCATGAGCTTGTTTATATCGTGCCGAGCCATAAAAATCATTGAGCTTGGGTAATTAGAAGAGTTAATCAATCTCGAATTCGAGCTCATAAACGAACATCGAGCTCGAGCTCAAACAGTGGCAAAATATTCGAGCTTGAGCCTGATACTATTTTTCGAGCCGAGCTCAAATAACCTGATACTCGACTCGTTTACACCCCTAGGTACAAGGAAAGTGTTGGACAGGACTGGGTAGTTCGGTAATTTACCAATCTGGCATGGGTAGTTCAGTAATTTACCAATCTTGGCCCATCTACCTTATTTAATAACGCCTTTAAATAATAAATACACATAGCTCTTGGTCCTATAAACTCAAAGTTTCATTAAGCACTTCATTAAAACGTCCTAAAAAACTAATTCTCTTATACAAATTTAACTAGTAGACACTCGCCCCTTTCTCTCTTTTTTTTTTCATCTTATTTATATAGCTAATGATTTAAATCGAATATTTGAACAAATTAAAAAGTATTACAATCGCACGATTACCTTATTGGCTTCTTGATCCGCTTGTTTGAACGAATTATTGGACGATAAATTCACAAACGGGTTTCCTTGCCCTAACTTGATCCGCTTCGATGACGGGCTCGGTTTCGCCTCGTGAACGACGTTGTGCACGGGCTCTACAGACACCCCATCCAGCCAAGAGGTTCCGTTACCCAAATGCATAGCGGATGTCGATCGTTTCCATATCAGAGTAGATGGACGCGTGTTACGATTACGTGAAATACACCGAATAGAACGCGACAACACTTCAAGAAACGGATATCTTCTTCCCATCTTGGGAATGTTGAATTTAATACGAAACAACCTATTATCACACTTTGATGAAAGCTGAAAAAGAGAGGATAAGAGTAAAATAAATTTTAATTCAAGTTGGGAAATTGTTGAAAAATCCATTTTTACCAATTCACTTTATAGCCGCTTTTCCACATAATTAACTGAAATAGCGAAGATTTCATAAGTAGCACTTTAGCTTCCACGTCAACATTTTGGGAAATTGCTACTGAATAAATATTATATTCATTCATAAATAGCCAAGATTTCATAGCACTTTAGCAACTTGCGAAATCCACTTTTTATGAAAATAATATTTGTTCCGTAGCAATTTCGTGAAATGCTAACGTGGAAGGATCACTTATGCAACTTGCTAAAGTGTTGATTTCCATGTCAGCATTTCACAAGTAGCACTTTAGAAACTTGCTAAAAGTGTTGCTTTGCTTATATCAATATCATAAAAAGTAGGTTTCACATGTTATCAAAGTGCTACTTACATAATCCTGCTATTTTGGTCAAGCGAGTATAAAAAGCGGCTATAATATATTAATATATATATATATTTTGTCTGTGTGTGTGTGTTGGGGGGGGGGGGGGGGGGGGGGGGCTCCGAGATGGCTATTTTGGACAATTTTCCATATCTTTTCAAACCATTGTATTTGTATTTTTCTTACAAACTAACCATCGATATTCGAAAATTTCCAAAAAGAAACCCAAATAAAAAGATAAAAAAGAAGAACAATATGCAAGAATGGGCATTGTTGGATATAAAGTCCGTCACAAAATAAATGTCCACCGTGAAAAAGACACAGTTTTAAGAACGTGTAACTCCACTTTTCAATCAGCTAAATATCAATTTTACCCTTCATAACAGAGTGAGTAATGAATTTCTCCATCTCAAAATCAAGGGTAAAATTGGAAAGTAAGCACTTACTTCCGAAAGTGGACACTTATTTTGGAACAGAGGGAGATAAAACGCTACCTGAGATATCTTGAGCTTAAACGAAGCACGACCATTGATTAATTTACTTGGTCTATCCCAAGAAGCAAACTCGATTCCGTCATAACTTGTCAGCAACGGAGATTCCGCATCCTCGGGTTTCTCAACGTGTGCACCGTTGTCGGCATACATAAGTGAAGCAATAACCTACCAATTAAAAAAAAGATACTATTTTTAGCTCTTTTAAGATGATATTAATTGTGCATGAAAAGCGTTGGTTTGAATTAAAGAACCTCCATTTCTTTGTTCACCGAGTTCCCAAATGCATCCATTAGAATAACATCCAAAGAGAAATTCCTACGACAAGATGCCTGCATTTTCCGATAAAATTAGTGAAAGGAATGGACTTTTCTTTCTAGAAAAGAAGAATATATAAACATTTTAAATCGAAGATATGTTGTGTTAACTAGTGAAACATGCAAGTATTTATAACAAGATCTAAAGTCAAATACATGATCTTATAAGGCAAAACGAGTCTACAAAAACTTTACCTTTCCACCGACAACGCTCCATACTCCGTCACTGTCTTCTTCAATGTCGGTGGCGCTCAAGCTATCAACATGTAGTTGCATCGGAGGGTCCTGACAACAAAAAAATGAGTAAAAATAAGTAAACCAAACGAACCCAGTATATCCCACTAGGAGGTGGGGCCTATAGTGGATAAGGTGTACGCAGACGTGATCTCTACCCTCCAAACAGCAGAGTAGAGGAATCGTTTCCATAAAGACCCCCAACTTGTGAAAAGTATGACACAGAGAGCAGAGTTCAAGTGGTGGCACCATTTGACTATAAGAAACATATATATATATATATGTGTGTGTGTGTGTGTGTGTGTGTGTGTTTCACAAAATCAACATTGGTCTAGTGGTCAGTTCATTGCTTTTGTTCAAGTCTTTTATTGCAAGCTTCGTTGAGAAACATAATAAATTTGAATTAAAAGCTAAAAACTAAGAAAATGACACTAACAGCATTCAAACTTGGGTAGACAAGCCTTGCAAACCAACTCTACCAAGGGAAACTTGTGTTCTCATTGTAGTTTCAAAATATATACTATGGCACACAACAAATTAATACAGTAACACTTTTCACGACTCTGTAACTTTTTACACTGCGACGGAGGAACGAAACAGTGGCACGTGCCACCGCATGCACTACATTGCGTCCGTCTCTGAAAAAGAGTAAGCGAATCGCATACGAAAAACGACACTAATGGAAAAGGCAGGGATTCACCTTAAAGAAGTAATCTTTAATAGACGACGTAATAGGCAAGATTTCGACACCGTGGACATAACCGTCAATCGAGTCCTCTTCGCTAGCACCAACTAAAGAAACTTTTCTTGAACTATCAAACACGCAAGTTACACACGTCTCTCCCACAATCTCGCCATTAATGTAAAGCCTTACGAGATCAGTAGACGCCTAATTTGAACACAAACAACAACCAAAGAACTCAAATCATCAAGCTCTCGTCAAAGATACAACAACCACCAATAACAATAAAAGATTTCGACAAGAATTCGCGAAAAGTCCTTAGAATATACCTCAAATCCAACACGAACCCACTTATTTAGAGGGAATTTAAACTCAATCTTGGTTCTTGCATTTAAACTTTCCATTTGTTCGATAGGTGTCGAAGCTTCTTGAGGTACAAAATGAATTGGGTAAACCACCATTTCTTTATTTGCAGTCAAAACAAGAAATGGGGCATGGCTGAATGAATCAGAATGCTGCTACAAAAGTGTTAAAAAAACATATTCAATTAAAAGAATTCAAAACCCCATTAAGACCATCATCATCAAGAACACATAAAGTTACAAATTACAAGATGCAAACTTTCAATTTTCAACAATAATCCATCAACTTTTTTCAATTAGGTATAAACCACCATTTCTTTATTTACAGTCAAAAACAAGAAATGGGCCATGGCTGAATCAATCAGAACAATGCTGCAAAACTGTTTAAAAAAAATACCCAATTAAAGAATTCAAAACCCCATCATAACCATCATCATCAAGAACCACATAAAGTTTCAAAATCACAACTTTTTCACTTGGGTAATTGTTTTCTTGATAAAAACACAATCTTCAACAAACAAAAAAAGGGGGAAAACCTTCAAAACCTTAAAAACCTTCAAGTAACACATAAAGGGTTCTTGATAAAAACACACACACAAACACATATCAAAATTCACATTCATCTTCTCAAAAAACCAAAAATCTCAACAAAAACACAAAAACCCACAAACGAAAATTGAACAATTTACACAAAAAAACCATCCGAAATAAAAAACTTGAATACTTTACACAAACCTGTCTAATAAGGGTGGAAGGAAAAGGGGATGAATCTGGTGGCAAATAAAGCCAAAATCCCAAAGAAAACCCGCCATTAAAATCGGTTTCTTGATTGATGATTTCCAAATTGAATTCACGTAACGAAGTATAAGCACCATCTTTAACCACATTAGTGCTCATTTTCACAGATTCTTCTGAGAAAAGAGCTGAATTTTGGTTTTTCTTTTTCTGAGAAAGAAATTGGGCAAAAACGAGAATTGGGTGTTCGTCTGAATGAAGAAGAAGAAAGACGAGTGAAGAAGGTCTGTTTGATTCTTGACTGCTGTTTTCTTTTAAAACGGTTGGTTAGGGTGTACAACTAATGATGATTCTTGAAAATGGGGTGAAAATTTTTAACCCCCAAAATTTATGTTGTTTTTTATTTGTCAAGTGGAAGTCAAGCTATATGGGGTGTAAATTTACGGTTTTAGTCCTTGTGGTTTGTTAAAGTTTGTGGGTTTTGTTTTATGAGGGTTTATGAAATTGTGGTTTTTCGTTTTTAGAGTATCTGAAGTGGATATAATCTACAACTTCCGTCACATCGTCATGCCAAATTTTCATTTTCACTGTTCAGCTTATTGCTCGGACATGTAGTGGTTACTCTCAACCCCATCAAATTTTGGGACTCGCCTTATTTATTAAATTAAATACCATGTAAGAAAGGAGAGAGAAAAAAAAAAAGATGTCCTACCTCCTCGCATCATGTGAACCTTTGAAGTGTGAAAATTTTCACTTACATCTATCAACCGCTCATGTATGGAGTGACAAGTCCTTCTACCACTTAGTGGAGAGCTCACCACATCACCCAAGCCCCTTCCACTCCTGATACTCTTATGGTATGTGATATGTTGTTATTTTCGTAGTTATGGTTTGAATTTGTTGTTGTTTCGAACTTCGTGGTTTATGATTTATAATTGTTTTGATTCTTTGTATTTAAAGGTATAAATTAGTCTAGGGATGAAAATGATGATATCTTGCAGACCATAGGGACTAAAAATTATTACTTCTAAATCATAAAGGTGAAAATTAAAATTATTAACAAATTATAGGGATGACTCAAAAAATATATACAAGAGTTAAAGTTTAAATTTGGCCCCTAATGTTGCAAATTTTAATGGATATCGTCTTTAAACTTTAAAAACTCTTACTTAAGTCCCTTATGTTTGTCGATTCGCAATAGTTTTGGTTTTTTTGTTTAACGGTTGTTAACTTTTTATGTTAAATTTAGTTAAATGAAGAGTATTAGTTTAATATTTTCTTAAATTTATATCAAACTTAAAAGGCATATTATATTTTAAACTTTAAATTGTAACACTAAAAAGAAAACAAAAATATAGTAAGTACTATCTTTTAGTTTTTTCCTTTTTTTTCACTTTACATTTAAAATAGAAAATATAATACTTTTTATTTTAATGTAAGTAAATTAATGAAAATCACTAAAACGTGTGTTTTAGATTTCTTATTTGAAGGTTCTTATAACACCTTTTTAGAAAAAAAAAAATAGCTATTTTTAAATGTTTGGATGAAAGTTTAAACAAAGCTACTTACGACTTTTTAAAAAGTTAATAATCTTTTTATTAAAAAAATTGATTCATTTTAATTTTTGCAAACCAACTTATGACTTTTCAATACTAAATGATATTTTTATCCTTATTTTGACGGAACTACCTCTTAGCTCTTCATCTTTACCTCTTTTGGTCATTTTACACAAATAAGCAAATTGAAACACTTTTCTATAAAACTTCTTTTTAACAATACATAAGTTGATAAACACTTTTACCAAAAAAAACATAAGTTGTTTTTTTTTGGGAAGAGGTATCCCAGATCACATTGGACCCAGACTAATCCTCGGCAATTTTGGGCTGAAGCCCGACTGCTAAAGCATGCAGCCCGGGGTCGAAGCCCCCGTACCTCCAGAATGCGTCCCCAGGGCTCGAACTCGGGTTCACCACTATGTAGTGCACAAGTCTTACCACTAGGCTAACACTCTTTTGGTAAAAAAAAAACATAAATTGTTTTAGATAAGAAATCCTAAACACCCCCTAAAGTTTCTTGTTTAACTGAATTTAACGAAGAAAATTAACTAATGCTAAGTATAGGGACCAAAACAGTTGGAAAATGACAAATTTGAGGAACCAAATTGAGTTTTAAAGTTTAAAGATATATATGTCGATTATGCAAACATAAGGGACCAAATTGAACTTTACAACCGACTTGAAATTTTCTAATGTGATAATCATGTATTATTTGTTTCTTGTTTGCTATGCGTTGCAAAATAATTATTGATATTGATGGTAAATTAAAGGTTAAGTATATTAAAATACATTCAAATTGTCATTTTTTATCATTATATCTATTTAACTTATCATGGTATGTATTGAACCTGTTAAAATTGTCATTCTACGTATTAAACTATCATTCAATATATTCTTTTAATGTACTTAAAAACTTATCATACAATGACAATTTTTTTACTGAACCATACAATTCATTTAATGCACACCAAAATGTATTCATTAATGTAGTGAACCTGCAAAAATGACAATTTTTTAAATTGAGTACATACAATGGTAAGATTTTAAGTTGAGTATATACAATGATAAAATATGACAGCTTAGATATATTTTGGTGTACTTAACTCTAAATTAAATATCATACATACAGGTTTTGATATGATTTGCTTAATTTAAATTTTATATAAATTAAAAATTTTAGATTTACAAAAAAGTAATTCATTTCGGTTTTAATAAAGTTAGAAACTTGTATGTGGATCAAGATAATGATGGATACATCCAAATTGTTACACAATATTTTTAAGAATATGTAGTTTTTTTGGTATTCTATTATTGGTATTGACTCAGGATTACGTGAGACCAAACTGTTTTCGTGAGATTGATGAGACCAACATCTTTTACATGAAACTTCATTGCAAAACACTGTGAATGTTACAAAAAATCGAACATTCATCGCAAAAACATTGTAAATGTCACATTCACGGTGTTTTTAAATGTGAAGGTTCACTTTTTTACTTTCACATCATTTTTGCTGTGAATGTTCGAATTATTTATTTGTTACCTTCACAGTTTTTTGAGCTGTGAATGTTTCGTATTTTTACCTTGTTTTGGATTTTTTTTTCCTCGATAGTGTTTTTTGGTATGTTTTTACGACGAATGTTCAAATTTTTTTAACCTTCACAGTGTTTTGTAGTAAAGTTTCATATAAAAGTGTTGGTCTCACTGGTCTCACGAAAATAGTTTGATCTCACGTACCTAACCCTCTTAGTAGTATGTTATATATAGTGTTCAATAGGTGGTCACATACTCGCATTGTGTAATAAAAACATATGGTTACAATATATAATTAAAGGTTGTGTTTGACAAAAATAAGCTAACTTATAAGCTACTACATTCTTGGATGACCATAAGCTCGTTTACTGAAAGTTGAAACGCTAGTTGAAGTAGCGTTTCAGGAGTTTTTTGTAGTTTTTCCAATTATACCCTTATTAATATAAACTTTTATACCCCAAGATACATTTTTTGGTCATTTTACATACTCACAAGCTAGTTTTTGTCAAACATAATATACTAATAAGTCAGCTTATCAACTAATTTGCCAATGGCATTTGAGAGTGGTCTACATCGAGATACAGTGTTCTCCTATGAAGCTTTTCTTATTGTCAAAATTATAAAATCATTAATTTAACCCCTTGATTTAGATTAATCCGTACGATAAAAATGCAAACGCGACGGCAAATTGGTGTGGCGGTGTGCAGTTTAGATGAACACCATTAGACAAGAGTCGAACAACAATCCGACCTGAGGCTTAGGCAACCGAAAACACAAAAAATACAAAAAAAAAGTAACTAAAATCAACGCATCGCTCATAGGCGATTGTGTTTAAGGTACTTACTTAACGACTGTCGACTGCTAGCCTAGACGCCATAAACGTTTATAACCATCAATCATAAGAGATACAAGAACTAAAAAGGGCGATAAAAATACAAAACGAGATTCATATTCACACTTTTGGCTCTTCAATTTCAGGTTTGATTTGTCTCCAAATTCCTGCTAACGCGCTACCAAGGATCGAGTGACAAACGCTAGAAACCGCACATGGTACTGCAGTCAGAGGATTTCCAAAGTGTTGTGTAGCAAGAACTACACCAAGCACCGAATTCTGAAACAACACGGTTAAAATGCAATTATAAGGGTTGCTTTTTGTCGATCTTGAAGTTGGAAAAACATTCCATTTGCAAACTAGATGTTGGGGAATAAGCTTCTTGTTAGCTGATAATGATAAACTAGTCATACTTGGTAAAAAAGAGTTGATAAGTTAGATGACAAAGTAAAATGACATGTGCATGCAAGTAATTTGTCCAATATGCATAGAAACCATGAAATATCTTTAGTTCCTTGTATGCACATGTGCATACCATAAAAACGAACGGTTATTGGGGTATTCCTTAGTTTTTCATTTATTTAGTAAACACCGATTTTAGTCCCTGGGGTTTCTTAAAAATTATGATTTTCATCCCTGAGGTTTAGTAATTGCCTTTTTCGTCCCTATGGTTTGCTTTTTCTTGCTATTTTCATCCCTAGGGATTAATTTCTATATTTACGTACAAGGGACCAAATAGTAAAGAATTGTAAACCACAAGGACCAAAACAACAATAAATTGTAAATCATAAGGACGAGAGTAGCAGTGATTTACAAACCATAGGGACGAAAACTATAATTTATAAACCATAGAAACGAGAATCGGAATTTTTAACAAACCACAAGGACGAAAATCATAATTTACCCCTTTTTTAGGTTTTCTCCCGAACATGACAATATACACACACACACAAAACACATAATTATACAAGGTTTTAGAAGCTAATAAGCTAGTTATTACTTGAAGTCTTTAAGTTCAAGTAACAAGTAGCTTATTACCTTATTGAACATGACTAATTTTAACAGTTAGCTTATCAGCTAGTTTGCCAAACATAACAAGAATAACAAACCCATAGATTATGCGCGGTTACCTGCATGCCAACCTCGATCGAAATTGTTCTCGACGACGAGACATCGACCCCAAGAATTCTTGAAAGAAAGTACCCGAAAAAGAAGCCCGATAGATGAAGTAAAACTGCAGCAAGGACTACTTGTTGACCAGAATTAAGGATTGCAGAAGAGCTTTGAGCAATTGCATTCCCACAAAGTACAGCAACTGTTGCTACAGCAATTGGTGGCATCAATGGAGACACTAATTTCACAACCCCTTTGAAGTACTGGTTTAGGAATGCACCCACCAACACCGGAAGCAACACGACCTTTTTTGCAAAAATTGACAAGTAAAACATGAGATCAGTTGTACTCCCTCCGTCCCAAAATGAATGTCCAAGATGAAAAGGCACAAAGTTTTTAGAATTGTGTGATTATTACAGTTTTTATATTAACTAAATGACCATTTTACCCTTGATGATGAATTTTCTGTCTCATAATTAAGGGTATAATCAGAAAGTAGGCTATTGCTTTTGAAAGTTGACATTTTGATGTTGGGAGTATAGTACAGACTTAAAAAAGACTGGCTTCCTCCAACACAAAATAAATTTCCACAATGAGAAGGGCATATATAGTTTTAAAAATGTGTAACTATTACAATTTTTAATTGGCAAAATGACAATTTTATCCTTGATAATGAATTTCTCAATCTCATATACAATTGGAAAGTAGGCTATTGCTTTTGAAAGTTGACATTTTAATGGAGTATAATACAGACTTAAAATGGACACACAATTTTATAAATGTGTAATTATTACAGTTTCTAATTGACTAAATGACAATTTTACCCTTAGTAATGAATTTCTCAATCTCATAATTAAGGGTATAATTGGAAAGTAGACAACTGGTTTTCAAAGTTGACTCTTGTTTTCAAGGAGGGGGTATAATACGGACTTAAAAAGAGTTGCTTCCTCTATCGCAAAATAAATTTCCACGATGAATAGGGCACACAGTTTTGGAAATGTGTAGCTATTACACTTTTTAATTAACTAAATGACAATTTTACCCTTAATAATGAATTTCTCCATCTCACAATTAAGGGTATAATCGCAAAGTAGGCAAGGTTCTAGATGGCATGAGATATGGCGTGGCAGCCAGGTCAAGCCTCAAGCCTTACACACCACAGAAAAGAAGCAACATTTTTCAAGGCATGACATAAGACGACAAATTCATATGTCAGATATATATAATTACATAAACACATGTATGTTTTTTATTTATTATTCAATGAGATAACTATATTTAAAAATTTACATTCGTATTATTAGAAGAAGTGTCATGTTTATCAGTATTATATAAAAAGTTTGTGATCAAATATTCAAAATAGAGCGTTGAAGGGTTTTGTAACTTCGTTTTAATTGTGAGTTTGTGACGTGTTAATCCAATGAAACTATTAGTGATGTGAGTGCTTAATCTGTAAAAGTATACAATTTAAAGTTAAAAAATGTAAGGACTAATAAATATTAAAAGGAGTCTGACCTGCAGTGTGGACATGAGGAGTCCAATTGCATCAACTGCAACATATTGCCCAGCTAACTTGGAGGTGAGGAATGGAGTCATAACCTGATATTAAAAGAAAATCTAAATAAGGATTTAATTTCCAAATAATATACAGAAAAATCAACTCTTAATTTGCAAATTTCCTATTTCAGTTGGATATGCATGCAGGTGAACGATCGTGTGAGCAGTGGATCTGAACCATTGAACCTATGGCTATATATATACACATATATAGAGAGAGAGAGAGGGAGACGGAGACGGAGGTTCAAGGGAAAACCTCAACAAAAAAAAAGAAGGAAAACCGAAGAATATCCTCATAGCCTCCATTTGGACCGTATGCACTTGTGCATACAAGTAAATTAAGTTGTTTTTTGTTTTTTATACAGATGTGCATATTTTATTTTATTTTTGAACGATAGATAACTCACGCACACGTCTCAACACGAAGTCGACGAGGTATCCAGGATCCATACTGGGACCCGACTAATCCTCGGCGATCATGGAGGACCCGAAAGCCGACCCATGGTCAGGGTATCACCACATGCTTACCCCATGAATCGAAGCCGGGTAGACAGGGATCCATCCACTATCCCTCACTCCCTCCCAAGGATGTTACCGACCACTAGGCAGGCTACTGATGCTTTGATTACGCAGATGTGCATATGCATGTGAGCATATTACAAATTACAAATTACATCTATGCACAAGTGCATACGGTCGAGATGAAGGGCTACGAGGGTATTCCTCAGTTTCAGCTTTTTTGAGGTTTTCCCAAGAACCTAACCCCATATATACATATATGTGTGTGTGTGTGTGTGCGCGTGTGTGCGTGCGTGTATACCAAAACAACAATGAATCATGTACCAACCACGGCAGACACGGTGCTTGCAGCAGTCATAAGTACCGATAAGGCCACATTTCCCCTGAAAAAAGTACCAAAAACACAAAGTTAGAATGCTAGCAAGTAATAGGGGAATGCATTTAAATCACTTATAAAATATGCTACATACCGTGCAATGTAAGTCACAATGTTACTTGCGGTTCCTAAAATTGAACATAAAAATTTTCGTCATCTAAATCCCGTCAACTAACGTACATTTTCCAAGGTATATATAAACACCAAAAGGAAAGGAAACTAAATGAGTGTACGCACCCCCAGGGCAGCAGCCAACCAATATCAAACCAGCAGCATAATATGAGGGCAAATTTAAAAGTTTACTGATAAAAAATGCCGATAACGGCATTACCTGCAAAAAACCAATAGGGCACAGAAGTAAAAACCAAAAGGGACACGGGAAGGATATTGATGATGTTTAAACAATGCTGGTGAAGCTGTTTTTGGAGTTTGATCGTAGACACCCTTGAATGACAACAAGATTAAAATAAAATTTTGAAATTTTATAGCTTTTAGTGAGTTCCAACTTCCAACTCTATATTAGCAAATGTACAGAGTGAAATGGTCGATGAATATGCACACAGAAAACAATAAGCGCTCTAATTAGATATACGACGTTTTTTGGGAGTCACAGTCTTAAGAGTTAAGTCTACTATCAGTCTCAAAGATCGCATACTTTTAAAAACGCCAAGGTTAACATCATGTAGCAAATATCTCATACTTCATCAAATTACATTTTTATCAAGATAATCTACACACACACACACACACACAATTATAAAAGTAACCGCTAGAAACGACTCAACGAGTCTAAGGGGCTGTTTAGTTGGTTTTTCATTGAGTCCTATATGGATAAAGTTCTCTGTGTGGATTAATCTATCTATATAGTCTCGGAAGGTGTTTGTTTAGGAGGGTGTTTTTTAAATGGGAGGATATGGTTTGGAAAAAACTTGGCATTATGCCAAAAGCTTCCCCCTATAAGCTTCTTGAATAAGCCACTTCTACATCATAAAGCCACTACCAAACAGTCATGTAAAGTTGACCAAATCATCCGTGAGACTCATTAAGCTCTCATTAGGCTGCTAACAAACACGCCCTTAATCCTAAATCATTATGTCTGTGCATGGTAGAAAAAACAGCATTCTTTGAATATCTAGGATATGTATAAAGTAGAAAAAGGAGCAAGCCACATGTGCCTTATGGGTGACTTTAAATTCTACAGCATTAAAGAAAAATTGGTTGAAATATGTTTCCAGTACAAGTTGCAACAATCTCCATTTTTTTGGGTCTAGGCTAGCTTGTGCACAACTTGACTAATTCCATAGGACCTTGAAGATAACAACCAAAAAATCCCGGGTGGCTTGAGGAGACTCGAACTGGCGACATATGGGGAGGAGCCTTAGGGCATAGTATGGTCAAGACTAATATGGGATAACAAGATTCCAACAAAAGTGCAAAATGTCTAGTGGCTTGCAACACTAGACAAAGGCATAGTTGCATACATAAGTTATTCCAGTTAGTCAAGCTTTATGTGGATGGTGTAACATTCATGTTGAATCTCTTTACATTTGTTCCTTAACTGCTACTGATAAGGTGGTCACAATGGTTCGCTTAGTGGAATATGATATGGATTGTTCCAGCATATTTGGCCATTGGTGTAAGAAACATTGCCCGTGGTTTTTGGCATCCAGTAGGTCCGTCTGCCCTTTGGGCCATTCGGTTGGCTAGAAACCACATTGGTTTCAACCACCGATTAACATATATAGGTGCTACATTGCATTCAAGCTTACATTTGGTTTCATCAGAACCTAAAATATCACAAAAACTGAGCATTGTGCAAGTCGCTTGCTAGCATTGCACTTTGGCATAACCATCCTAACAATAATCTCTATGATTTTTAGTAACCATTTGATCTTAATTTAGCAAAAACTAAACTAGAATTAACAAAATGCATGGTAAATCATCAAATCAAACTAGCATAAAATTTGGCCGAAAAACTAACCGAATATTGAAGACAAAAGCCTGCAAGCAACTCTTTAGGCATAGCTAAAGCCCCTTTAAGATCATCAAAGGTAAGAGTCATCCCCATTCCAAGCATAGTCAAAGTAATACCCATCATGGTCCATTTGGGTTGAACCCAATTGAACGAATTCGGTCTCACAAGACCCAAAAAGCAACCCAACGCCACCCATATCGGAAACGCCGTCGATATCACCTCCCCCACCACCTCCACCCAACTCCTCCCACCACTTGCACTCAAGGTGTTCGACGAATTGCCACAGAGAACCGGAGGCAGAAAACGCACCTTTTTGCTTCCATAACGCCATGTTAGACTCCCCAGAGGAGAAATCACGTTCGTTTGGTGAGTTTCAATGGAGTTTGAAGATATTGAAGTGTGGTTGTAGTTGAGTTTTTTTGGTGAATTGGGTTTGAAATGGAGTTTTTGTGATTGTGATTGTGAGAATGAACTCAGATTTGTTTTGGATAGAGAATTAGTTCCATGGTGAGATGAAAGTGATAAAGATTGCATTGTTTCTTGTTTGGAATTTGAAGGGAAACACGGTGGTCGGAATTGAGGAAGTTTCGCCGGAAAAGCTCGCCGGAGAGATGGTGGGTAAAGGCGTTGAAAAGAATGGGAGAGAATGGAATGAGTGTGGTTTTATATAGTTAGTATGTTTAGTCCTTTTAGATTTATTTAGTACCTAAAAGCCCCTCAAATGTAAATCAATTTTCAAATAGGTTCGTTTCCTTGTATGGAAACCCTTGTACGTCTTGGTTGAATAAATTACAATTTTGGTCCTTATGATTTTGTCGTTTTAGTTTTTATAAATTTTTTATTGTAATAAACTCCTGTGACATGTTAAAATAACTAGCTTATCAGTTATCGGCTACCAACTAGTTTGTCAAAAACGATCTTAGTATGCTCGTCATCGATGGCGTTATAACTTATAGTTATGGCAATGTAGCATTACACCACCATATTTACCCTCACCAATTGGATAGTTAATATCAATCAATCATTTTCGACCCTTTACTATAAAATACTTTGATTTCATAATCTTCTCATAAACTCTTTGTAGTTATCCATGGATGGTTATGTCCTTTTAAGCTTCAATAAACAACGTTTCTTATCTCAATCATCCAAATCATCCATTCGAGTCGAGTACAAAGCAATTGCTTCAACAACCACCAAGTTATTATAATTAGGTAAGTTTTCTTTATGAAAGGACCATTATAACTTATTATTTACAACGATAATTTAAAAACCACCAAACTAAAAGTGCAAATTCATTTTCACATAAAAAAGCTTTTATGACCTTCTCATTTTCATTCATTTGCAAGTTCAACAAATTACCTTTAGACTAGGCAAGTGTTACCGGGCCTTAGTAACCCCGTCAAGGTTAATCGCAATCAAACATGATCTTTGACCACTAATAGAGAGAACGTTTGACCTGGATATGCAACTAATCAGGCCAACCAGTTACACAATCTGAAATTCAAATCGGACCAACAAGGGTCCTGTAACACCCCAAAAATTGGAGTAAACAAAAATTTTCGATTAAGAAAGATGTTAGTACAAATATACGCCAAGGCGTGAGCTCTTCCCAAAAACAGGAGTATAAGTAGTGTATAATTACAATGTTTGTAATTTAAATAAAGAATACGACAACCATCTAGTCTAAATCCTATCTAGGAGAAAGACTACAAAAAGGGTTGTCAAATCTGTCGACGCCTGCGCGGTCTAAAGGACCGGTCTATTCACACATCCCCCGAGCTCCCTCTAAACCCAAGTATCTACTTGGGAACAGCGTCCCTACCACCTGAGAGACACATCGACACCAAACAAGTGTTAGGCTAAAGGAGCCTAGTGAGTTGTATCAATATCATATCATACATATAAAAGCATGTGAAGACATGTGAGATGTACAAGAGTATGTTAATAAACAAAATGTAACATGCTAAACCGATTAATCTTTTATCTTCGGAAACAATGGGCGCGACCCATTTCCCCAACCAATATCCCATCACTCGTTAGTTCCAAACACCTCGATGCCATATCAACTATGACACCATCAGAGGCCCGCGCACCCCGGAGTAACCCGAGGGCCGACAACATAGGGGCATTCCTATTTCAGAACCTCCCAAGACTGTTTGGTGTGAAAATATTGCGTCGGTTCGTCCATGTTATTTAATTACAATCAACCTTGATGCCATATCTATCATGACACCATCGGAGGCATATACGTACTGTCTAGAAAGACTCATACAATCATCTTAACCTTTCGTAGGTATTAGTCGAGGGTCTCAAGCCCTTCATTCATCTCATATAAGCCAACATGCTCGGGAGTCTATTCCTTCGCATCGTTCCGTGGCATACATAATAACACGTGTTTCTCATCAATGCATTCATCATGTAGTCAAATGGGTTAACTCATACATTAATAGCATACGATAATCTACTCAATGTATCCAATAATTCAAATCAAGTCATTCATACAAGAATCGTCATTTATTCACTTCATGGCAAACCTTAAACCTAGAAATTTGGGCATTTCATCCAAAACCATATTTATCCACAAATATCAAGCAAGACATGTAAAATCAAACAAGATGATGTACTCTCAGTTTTAACAAAACGATTTTAGCAACTCACCTTAGGGTTTACACCCAAAACCCCCAAATCTTCCGATTTAGGTCAAATACGTGAACAACCTAGAATCAAGTAAATCGGACCTTAAGTTAGTTTCATAACTCCTATCTCATAGATTAACCAACCTCAAATGGTTTAGATAACGCTTACCTAGCCAAATCTTGAACAAACCCTAGAATGAAGAACACTTGCAACAATGGTGATTTGAGGTTGTGAGAGGTGGAGAAGATGAAGATGGAGGAGGTCTAGCTACCAATCTTGCTATCTTGGAGTAGTCTTGAAGAGCTTGGAGAGAGGAGAATGTAGGAAGAAAAATCGTCCAAAATGGATAAGAAATGAAGAAGTTATGCTAGAAAGAAGAGAGGAGGGTTTATAACCCGTTTTCCCACTCTGCTGCACACCTAGCGGTCGCTAGGTGTGAGAGCTAGCGGTCGCTAGCTTGAGCCTAGCGTCCATGAAGGGATCGCTAGCTCCAACAGAACCATGAACCCCTTTGCCTAGCGATCGCTAGATGTATACCCTAGCGGTCGCTAGCTACCTGTGTGTTTGGGTGAGATCTTGTTTTGGCCTCCTTCGTTATAACTCCGTTTTCGATTCCGAAAGAACCGTTGGACTCGTAATTGAATTCTCTAACATACTAGACCACAAAATACAAGATTTGATCCAAAATTATAATTTCCATAATTTTATCAAATGATCAATTATTTATGATAGAAAATTACGGGTGTTACAGGTCCAATGTGACTTGTTACAAGGACCGACTTCTTAGTTCGTTATAGGGTTTGTTTTTAATTTTTTGGATAAAAAAATAGTATTTCTTTTGGTCATGATAAATACAGGCACCTGCTGATCCGATACAATGGTAGAGGTGTGCGTGTAATCTATATATATGAGGTCCCAGGTTTAAACCATGACGTCGCGCCTTTGCCAATGGGATGCATGCGCTAATATGCCTCCCCCATGATGATAGTAGAACCAGTGCTCGGGACACCTCAGAGGATGGTGTCTACCCTTTTTTCTAATAAATACAGAATGTCTTGAGAAATTAAAATTGAGCCAAGCTTTTAACAAACTAAATAAGCTAACTCTGCCAACATCAACGGGCCATTTAGCAAATGCTTATTGACAAGAGTTCACTGACAAAAGCCACCACCTTCAATTATCTTAGCGGGTAATATTCTTGGCCATTAGAACGAATTCTTTATAATCATCTTTTACTTGGTGAACCTTACCGAGTAAAATTCCCCGTTCTTGCTATGTCTTTTATCGGGTAAGATTTTTGGTCGTTGTCATACCCACCAAATAAGCCTATGAGAAACGGCCCCTAAGATTCCCACTTATTGTGGTTGCAGTCATTGTCGTAAAGGTAAAAAACGAGCAAACGCACAAACTCCGCAACTCATTAGAAGAACCGAAAGTTACCTTAAACGTGACTCAAGGAACAAATCGGCCGCAAGATTGTACACCAATTTTAACAATTATTGATTATCAAACATGGGTAGAATTAAGATACATACATCTGAAGAACCTTATGGAGATATGAATACTACCTCATAAAAACTAAACCCTATGAACACACACCGTATAGCGACTCTTAGGAGCCGTTTACCAAATGCTTACCGGGTAAGGGTTCACTTACAAGAGACACCCACCCTCGTTTACCTTTATCGCGTTGCCATCAAAATGGATTGTTGGTAAACATTTTTACCCAATAGGCGCTTAACAGGTAAAAGTCTTTTATGTCACTTACTAGGTAAGATTCTTGGCTTTGCCATGTTAACCTAATAAGGTAAGTGACACCCCTTAAGCGTTTATCAAGTAAGAATTTGGTAAATGGCCCCTTAGTTAGCATTCCTGAAGAACACCCATTAGAAGTGCCTCCTTCTTTTTAAAGCTTGTTGAGAATGATAGCTTACATCAGGAACAAAAGCAGCAGCTGAAGAGTTGATCTGATGATGATGATGATGTTTTGACCAGCAGAGTCCTGAAGCAGTAGGTGGTGAAGATATTTGTGGGACCGCCCAAGACGAATCAGGAACCCGGCTCAAGCAATCCTCATCGTCCAATTCAACATCCAATGCTAGTAGAATTGAGGACGAACAATCGTAATCACCCATCTTGTAACTATCAGCCTAATAGTTTTAGTTGCATCAAAAGTTAGTACTTCTCACCAAGAATGACTTCCAACAACAAAATGTTTTTAAGATGCCAATTGCCAAATATTCCAAGGGTTGTTTGGTTAATTTTCCATTAAGTCATGTATGGATAAAGTTATTTGAGTGGATATCCGTCTGTATAGACTAGAAAGGTTTTTGTTTATGAGCGAATTTTCCCAGATGGAAGGAGAGCGTTTTTTAATTGGGAGGGGCAGGTCTGGAAAATTTTGGCTTTCTGCATACACCTCCCCCGTAGATGCATACTAAATAAGTCACATTCTATATCATTAAGCCATTACCAAATAGTCATGTATAGATGACAGAATAAGCTGAGAGTCCCACTAAGCTCATTAAGCTACTAACAAACAGGCCTTAAATGTTCTTCTAGACTGTTTTCCAGGACTTAAGTTTATAAAGGTGTGTCAACTTCATATGTGGTGGTGTTACAGTAAGTTAATAGGACACTTTTGGGCGTTGTGGACACGTTCTTGGAACACTTTTGAAATAAAACGTCTTATTAGTCTTTTTACATGACACTATCCGAAGAAAGGTCTTTTAAGAACAAGTGTTGTATAAAAAGATGCATCCATCGGACGCTTCTCAAAAGCTAATACCACATTTTATTTGAAAATCCTAAAAAACTTGTTAGGATGCCCAAACACCTTTACACATGGCGTACAATTGTTTGGTCCTATAGTCTTTTAGTCCTATAAAACAATCTATTAGTATATCTAGACATATTTGACATCCAATAAAGTCGATTTTGTTGTCGGGATTGGTTTCAAGTGAGAAGCTGAGGTTAACGTCAGAAGTGTGAGAAGTGGTTATCGACCGTTGGATGAGAAATGAATTCACATTAGAATGAGATGCACCAGATTAATTCCCTTCTAAAGCGCAATTCATGAGAGGGGGCATGAGGTTAAAAGAGATCCGAGGGTTCAGATCCACTTCTCACGCTTCTCACCGTTAACTCAAACTTCTCACAAAATCCTTCGTCTTGTTGTAGTGTGCTATGATAGATACGAGTAAAGTTCATGTCGTACCCTTGACGAGCCATTGTCGATTTGATTATAGTTCTGATTGAAATCAGACAATTCGAAAACTCATCAAACTGCCATTGTTGGATTGAAGAACCTCCACCAAAAGCCAACTTGGGAGATCCAAAGTCACCAGATCCAACATCTTGGGTAGGCAGAGCTTTGTCGTATCGACTGTGTGCGGATTCTGGAGCACTACTCGGTATACAAAGTGATTCTGCTGCTTCTGGGATCTTTTCAGGGGAGAGTGACTTTACGGATGATGATGATGCAGCAAGATCAGCAGTTTCGACCCCTATTTTCACACCCGTAAGCAAAAACCGCTGGTGTGCTGAAACAAGATCATTGAGTGAATGAATGGCAACATCGCATTTTCGGCACAGTAAAGCCCGATCTTCCAGACAAAAGAAGTAGCCGTCTGTTTCCTGTATGATAACTGTATCTTTTAGGACAATATCGAGAGAGAAATCCACACTTCAAAAAGCAGCAAGATGGTGACATCACTAACAAAGTTACATAAGAAGTTTGGCCCAAAGCAACAGGCTGCCTAATAACCTAAAAATCAATTTAAAATCATGATGGAAGTTATTGGTAGCTCACAACTTTGAGCTTATAAGGAGCTAACAAATCTAATTCATAATCCACGTGGGACGGATTGTTACAAACTGCACTTCGATTTTTTCCACAAAAACAGTTGGAACATATATAATTTATGAACATTTACGCAGTGATAGTCCTTTTCAAGCTTTATCAAAATACGGTATCAATATGAAACAGAGACCAGTAATGCCATCCAAAAGCACAATTTAAATTGACCAGACTAACAGGAGGCATATTTCTTTTCATTTACTTTTTGATAACAATGGAAAAAGGGGGCTTGAATCCTAATCATATGAAACAAGACTTCAAATTGAAGTTTCTGCGAGCACATGAGCTCAAAGTTGCAATATTCTCTTAATCGGAACACTAAAAAGTGACTGCAGAACAAAGGGGAGGTAAGTTTATTCATCTCCTTACTTTTCAATAACAATAGAGAATTGATCCTCCACATACAACAAGTATCAAACCTTGAAACTTTTGCAAAGGAAACAAGACCCCACCATCTGCTGCAACTGACATCGCATAGCAACAAAAATCACCTTTTACGATTTTTTTTTCTAAAAGCACACATAACGCTTCTTACTAACACGCACGAGAATGCCTAAAAATCCATGGTAAAGTCGTGCATTTAATAAGAATCTTTTATTCTCCTACATCATAACCCTTTTATATAATTTGGTCAGCCCAGCAGCAATCAATTTGAGACGAGTTTCTATCCTTTTCAATGATCCAATCTGCTATGATCAATTTTTCTATTTATGTATTCATTCTGAAAAGGATCAGGGAGCCCAAACACTTGCAAAAGCCAAAGCATCGACACACTTTGTTATTCATCTCCACATCTGTTGCCTATCATTTCTCTACAAGACATTCATTTTGATAGCAACATCTTTTTCTCTGCCTTTTTTTTTCTCTTTAACGTGGTCAACATTTTACTACCAAATATTAGATAGAATAGCTCATACTCACCTCCACAAGTTGTTTTAGCTCACAAAAGTCAAATAATCACACTTATCATTAAGGAGACTGTATTAATCATGTGAATTCCTAAAACGCAAAGAAAAATAAAATTCATATCCAGACTCCAGTTACCTACTAAAATGTTCGTCTTCTTTGCCCCAAAACCTAATTTCGAAACGGATTCCTTGTTATTATTGTTATCAAACACTTTCTTTCGTGTGTGTATATTATATATATATAGAGAGAGAGAGAGGGGGGGGGGAGTTCAAATGTGAACGCATTTTTCATTATGAACGTGAGGACCAACAAAATCGCGCCATGTGGTGGCTCACGTTCACAATGAAAGATGAGTTTACATTTGAACCTGACCCTAAATATATATATATATATATATATATATAGGGGTGGGTTCAAATGTGAACCACTTTTTGGTTGTGAACGTGAGGACAACCGAGAGCGCGACAAGTGGCGGATGACTAGGCGCCACGTCGGATCCACGGCAGATGACTAGGTGCGATTCATGGGAGGGCATTGAATTAAAGGGGGGACCACACTCAAAGCCGCCACGTGTCGCGCTCTCGGCTGTCCTCACGTTCACAACCAAAAAGTGGTTCACATATATATATATGAGAGGAAAGTTCAAATGTGAACCACTTTTTTGTTGTGAACGTGAGGACAGCCGAGAGCGCGACACGTGGCGGCATTGAGTGTGGTCCCCCCCTTTAATTCAATGCCCTCCCATGAATCGCGCCTAGTCACCCGCCATGGACCTGACGTGGCGCCTAGTCATCCGCCACATGTCGCGCTCTCGGTTGTCCTCACGTTCACAACCAAAAAGTGGTTCACATTTGAACCCACCCCTATAATATGATACATTAACATACGTTATCACTCAATCAGCAATAGAAAAATGAATCAAATTCACACAAAATTCAAACAATAATCAAAATAAGCAAAACACATCAATAACTCAAACCTAAACAGATATCATTTCCATATACCTGACATATATCACACTTCTGCATCTAATTATCCGAATTCGAAACAACGAAATCAAAAATGAATCAAATACACACAAAATTCAAACAAATAATCAAAATCACAGACCTAAAAAAGCAAAAACACATTGATAACTCAAACACAAACAGATCTAAATCTCCATATACCTGACATATATCACACTTAGGCATCTGATCATTCGAATTCGAAAGCGGAACTCGTTGATGCTTACTTGCGAGCTTGTTCGCAGCATGTACCTTCTCGTCGCAAGCCAAACACAACGCCGCCTCATCGGCGCAACACAGCACCACCGCCTCCGCCGCCTCACACACGTTACATTGAATCTTCATCCTTCAAAAAACTATCAAATTCCTTCAAAATCTCTCTATAAACTATCAAATTTCTCTAGAGAAAAACTTCAAATCTCTCTGTAAAATATGGAATTCCTCTTAGAGAAAGGTTTCAAAATCTCTCTGAAATTTTTGAGATCTGCAGAGAGATTTTGAGAGGGTTTAAGAAGAACTAAAATAAATATCTAACAGATTCGTACACGGATGATACTTGGAGTTAGTTATCCTTTTTTAACTACAATTTTGGTCCATGTGGTTTACATCAATATCCGAAAGTGGTTCCTAAACTTCAATAATTACAACTATCGTCCTTACTTTTTTCATTTTGTGTTGAAAATGGTTCATGGTCGCTAACTCTATTAAGTATCTTTGTTAAGTAACAGATACTCCGTCTGGGGAGGGGCTTGCTATCGTAATCTTTTTCCCGGTGTATGTGAGGGTGACGAACTCCTTTTTGTTCGGTCACAGGTTGGTCCAGAGAATGAGAGTCGGCTTCCTTAAGTCTGTTATTCCTTAGTAGCTTAGTGGTAGAGCGGTCGGCTGTTAACTGACTAGTCGTAGATTTAGATCCTACTCGAGGAGAATTTAGAGTTCTCGCTCAATTAAACAGGGTCAACTTGAGAAAAGTGGTAAGCTGAAGAACTATTGAACACTTCAACTTGGCCATTGAAGAAGGCGAAGGCTGGGAGAGAGACTAGGCCAACTTACTGCTTACTGCTATGCCATGGTTAAAGCTTTAGGCTCCATAGACGAAACTATGTATTAGATATTAAGGAGGGGAGGACACCACTCAGCATCCCATGGAGCGGTGGGTTTTATGTTTTTTTTTCTTATCTATTTTGGTTTTTTGAGTAAGGAAATCATGTACACTACAATTTTGGTTGTTCGAGTAAAGACAAAAAAAGAAAGATAAAAAGACATAAATGTTTCTTACTTTTTTTTAACGGCATTTTTAACTCACACACACACGTTCCAGAGGTATCTGGATTCATACGGGCACCGACTAATCCCCGCGCCCATGAGCCGACCCGAAGGCCAACCCATGGACTCGCCCCTGAACCAACCCAAAGACCGGTCAAGAGCTGGATACCACAAAAGAGGTCTATAAGGCCTTTGGCCTTTTTTGTACAGAGCGGGGCTTGAACCCGCGCCAACCTATCTTTCAAGGCAAGCGCAAGGATGTTACATACCACCACTGGGCTAGACATTCATTGGTATAAATGTTTCTTACTAAATAGATATATTTAACGGAGTCAACTAATGTAAGCCATTTTTGAATCAAAATGTAAATAATAGAGACGATAATTGTAGTTATTGAAGTTTAGTTAGGGGTTTTCAAAGATTCATGTAAATCATAAGGACCAAAATTGTAGTTTGCTCTTTTGGAAAATAAATTGATATATTGGTGATGACACGTGGCACTTGATTACGTGGATAAATCGTGTGGAGTTTGCTCAGCTGGATTTGACGGTTGGTGATCAGATTTTAAAACAGGGAAAGGTGGACAACTTTCCTGCCTCCAAATTTGAAGAATTATGAAGATATTTAATTTATGAGTAAAGCTCAATTTTGGTCCCTGATGTATACAATGTGTTACAATATTGTCCTTGGATTTAAAAAACTCGGATTTTGTCCCTCTTGTTTGTCAATTCTTGTGATTTTGGTTCTTCTATTTAACGATGGTTAACTTTTTCGTAAATCTGTTAAACGACAGATGTTTTAGTCATTTTTACTATTTTTAATATTATTATTGAAATAAAAAACATATTATATTTTTACTTTTAGATTGTAAAAAAATAGAAAGGAAAACCACCACCATTTTTATTTTTTCTTGTTTTACAATTAGATATTAAAAAATATAATGTTTTTCTTGTTATTAAAACATGAAAATATTGATAAGTTAGCATAATTTATTCTAAATTAGCTTATCTTATGTTTAGTCTTATCAAGTCTAGTAGTCATTTTTTATTTTTATAAAGAATGTGTTTAATTCAATCATGTATGCATACAAAATGTTACTTATGTTAACATCTTTTAACAAAAAAATTCTATGTTTCCTATAAAATTTTAATTTATAATCAAATCCCGATCATGTACATTGGAAAATATAATATTTTTTTTAAAGGTCAAATTACCCATACTTGACATATTTTTTAACCATCATTTGTAACAGGGATTAAAACCAAATGAAATTTTAAATTGTGACAACAAATTTGCATTAAATGAATTTTGTGGACCAAAAGCAAGAAAATCATAAAGCTAAATGGACCAAAAATGAACTTTACTCTTAGAATCAAGTTTTAAAAATACAACTCAAATATAAAAAAGGAATGCTATTTACATTTATGCATTAGAAATGTAAAAAACTGGTTGTGATAATGATGTGTGTGAGGAAGATTTTAGCTTGTAAAAGTGTATTTAGCAATCATAGGAGTGCTAATAAGCCTTCCACGTATGTTGATATATACAAAAAAAAGTGTAGCTTTCTATACCTTCATTCATAGTAATAATCATTAAGGTGTACATAAATGCAACAATTAAATCAGAAGTAATTTGTCTCTTGTACATAAAGAATAGCTGAACAACTTACAACTTTTTATATCGAAATTGTTGAGCTAGATGTTCTTAAATCAATCGACTAAAATGATAGCAACCAATACCAATATCTTAAAAATAATATCTATGGAATAAAGCTTTCAAACAATTGCCATTTTGCATATTGCAACTTGATGAAACTAGATATTTTCAAAACTTATCATGCATGAATAGCACAATGCACTTGACAAAATATCCTTAAAAGTCAATAATATGTAAGATTGAGATTCTATATTTTGATTTCAAATATCTTAATATAATATTTTAATGTTTGCTTTTGATATTTTCTATGTGATTATTGTACATTTATATTTTTTGATTTATAATATTTATAGTTGCTAACATGAATTGTTTATTGGGCCGATATAAGTTATATGTTATCTCGGGTCAAATTGGTAGATTCTAAAATTTCAGTTTGATATAAGAGTTTAAATTCAACCAAATTAGTATACTAAAATGTTTATGATATTAACTACCAAGTGGGGCGTAGTGATAAGTTCCTAAAGAGTGGTAGCTTCCACAGATTCGAAGCCATGCGTGCACAATTGATGGCACTGAGTAGTAATCCTAGGGGAGCATGTCTAGCTCTCGATAAAAATTACCAAGGATGTAGTCTGACCAAAATCCAGATGAATTTTTCCAAAAAAAACATTTACGATAATCTTCTAAAAGGTCCAACAAATATAATTCATTTTGAATGTTAAATCCACAATCTTTTTAATAAATAAATATTAAATTTTCTCATGATGACATTATTTTGACCCAAAAAGGCTATTTTAACCAACTAAAAAAGGTTTTGAAGTATATTAAAAAACTTCAATTTTAAGGTCAATCAAACCTCTAATACCTAACGCAATGGGTTCTCCTATCGTGGCCAACCACTTCCATTCTTTGGATCACTTTTTTTTTTTTTTCATTCCACCTCTATTTTTATATGTTTATACGTAGTTCATTAAATTATTGTAAAAGAAGGAGAATAAAAAATGAAACTTATAAAAAATATGGAGTATTGGTCAAGAGGGAGACAAGGAGTGATGTTGTTGGGTGTAAGGGTTTGAATATTGTACGGTTTAGGACAATAAAACTTGTTACTTTAAAATCTTCCTAGCTAGTTACATGCAGTTTTCTAGGTAAACAATATGTAGATAACAATTTTTTAAATGTTGGTTACTCTCCAAAAGAGCCATTCACAGAGCATATTAATCTAATTCTTAAAAAATCGAAGAAGAATGTGTATATAAAAAACTAAGGAAAAAGTTTGTGCATTATATGATCTAAAGTTTAAGAATTAACATACAACAGTCAATATTCATGTCGTTTATTTGCTATTTTGGAAAAACTAATCCCGGAGCAAAATCGTGTAAAAAATTTGATTCCAAGTATCAGGAACGCCAGCAAGGCACCAATGGCTGCAATCCATCATTCCACCTGCGTACTTGGATGGATGCCCATCTTTTCTCAACTGGGTAAGTAATGTTATATCGAGCAAATAAGCCGGATTTTTCATTTTTGCCAATACATCTTTCACCACTTGTTCCGCTACATACTTCTTCCCTGGATAACTAAATCCCGGTATAGGTTCGGTTTGACCTTCACAATTCCGCTCACCTGGTTCCCCCCAATCTTTGCCTCTATTAGCACAAAAGCAAAATTTAATTAGAACAAAAGCATGAGACTTTAACACGTAGTAAGATAACACTTAACTCGTAATGAACAGCCGAAATCCCTTGGAAAAAGACTCGGGTTTTCTTAGAGATGTTCAAGTCAACCCATCGAGCCCATGTAGTCAACGCGATCTTGTAAGCATCCATGAGAGCCATGTCTCGGTATAGCTTTTCGCCAACTTGATAGTAGTCCCACCTGCAACCAAAACTACTATTTTACAACGTTGTTGAAGGGTGTGTTTAGTATGCAAACCTGACAGAACAAAAACTTGTTGTCCCAAGGTTGGTGTGACATTAGACTATGGTAGGACAGGATCAAGTAGGAGATGATTTTTTTGTCAACCAAAAATCGATGGACCATAAATGAGATAGAACAAGATTGATAAATTACCAAATTACCCTTGTCAAATTAAAACCTTAAGCTTCTACACATTACTAAATCGAAGACTTTTACCTATAAACTTTCTTGGGAAATCCGTTGTTAAAGGGGTGATTCATCACAAAACCGTCACCAAATTTAGTGGGTAAATTATTGGTAGGAAACTCAAATAAGTGACAAATTACCTAAGGCCTTCTTGTAATTTGTGGTTGTTTTATGGAAAAACATCAGATCCTATTGGAACCATTAGTAGCTCATGGGTGATTTGTGGAAAAACATCATATCATAAAGGAACCAATGGTATTTTGTAGGTTATTTGTGGAAAAACATTGGATCTTATTGGAGCCATAAGATATTTTATGGGTGATTTGTGGAAAAACATTGGATCCTATTGAAACCATAAGATATTTTATGGGTGATTTGTGGAAAACATCATATCCTATTGGAAACATTGGTATTTTGTGGGTGGTTTGTGAAAGAAAAAAATCAGACCTTATTAGAAGCATTGGTTTATGAAAGATTTTCGAAAAGTATCATATCATATTGAAACCATTGGTATTTTGAGGTGATTTTTGGAGAAGCATCAAATTCTATTGAAACAATTGGTATTTCATGGGCAATTTGTCACTAATCACCGATTATGATTTTCCGTTTGATTTTGTCAATAAAAGTCATTTATTTTATTGTAATAAGTCTTTCACCTGTCTAGCTCATTCTCGTCTATGACATCCTGTTAAGTCCTGTTTGCATATCAAACACACCTAAAAAACCACTACTATTGAAGATTAGCTACAAGTCATACGATTTAAGGTGTCCAGCATGAATCCACCAGTGATAACTGTTGAAGATCAAAATGTCAGCTTCTTCCCATATGCTGCCTCGGCTGATCGAATCGAGCTTCAAAACCCGACCCTTTTTTCCAATGTCTAGGTCTACAAGGAACCCGTTTTTCAAATATATAATCGAAACTCTGTGCTCCTTCAATTACACAAACTTAACATTTAGATCAAGAAACTTGATACCTGTTTGTTTGCAAAAAGTTGGCACTTTTACGAGGTTTTGGTTTTCGTTCAAATTGTTTATATCTTTTCAGGTTCTTTTTGATGTTAGGAAATGAAAACTCACAGGAAAATAGATAGTTGAAAGTTGTCCTTGAAGCGTGAGGTTGGGGTTAGATCGTCGAGTACGGTTGTAAAGCATGCATGCTAGTGATTGCCATTGATTCGAACTTAAGGAGTCTCCGACAAACATTATCTTCTTACCTGTGTTTCTCCGTAAAAACTCCTCACCGTTGAATCTATAGATTTTAAAGGGAAGTTTAGTTTTGGCACTTCCTTTTAGAGTTGATTTCTTATAACAATAAGACGTCAAATATGTCTAAATGTTATAGTAAACAATTTTACATAACATAAATTTGTAATACCAAAAAGTTGTGCGTCATATTTAAAAATATTGCAATTTGATAAGATGTTATCTTTGCGTACAATTAGGGGTGGAAATGGGTATTGGGCAGGTAATGCACCACTGTCACCAACCCGACTGTTTAGGGGCCCAACCCGACTAATCCCTGACAGGTCCTGGGGGGAAGGAATCTGAGACGGGTTCAGAAATTTAGTTGGGTACCAGGCCACTTACTAAAAAACAAATGTGTAAAGTCAAATAGAATTTTTATTTAATAATAAATGTGTAAATATATACATATATAGAGTTCCCTTCACTTGTTAACCACCTTATTAGTGTTAAGTGTTAATCGTGCTAACTTGCATCAAGCAATGAGATTTCAGCATGACTTTTTGTTTAATAGAATTCGATGGAGGGTAGATTTGGTATTCCATTGTTTTGATAATTAGAGACAATGTTTCCTTAATTAGAGACAATGTTTCCTTATTTGTAGGTTACGATTATCATGGAAGTGGAATTAATTTTTTTAAAAATTAGTTATGGTAGTTATTCTTTTTGAGAGTGTATTCGTTGTTTATGGTTTATGGGTTTTGAACGTCCAAATTAATGGATTCTAGTCATGATGGCACAGATTTCACGATTAATCAATCAGGTGCTGCTGTTGACAACGTAATGGTGTGTTCGAACGATAGCAATGGTTTGTTTGATGATATTCACGAGGTACAAGGTTTAGAATATCTTGTGACGATAATGTAAGTTATCGATCTAGTGAAAGAGATATTGTAATACTGTACAAGAATCGGTGGATGTGTTTGCCAAAGGTATGTTATTGAGATGTGTGTTGTTATATAGAGCAAATAAAATTAAAAGAATTTTACATGAAATTACGAGGGTTGTTGAATAGCACTCCTACATATTTTTTATTTTAGCCGTGAATGCATTGGTGTAAATGTGCATAGTTTTAGGGTTATGCATATAGAATTTAGCATATGCATTGTTCTTTTATGTTTGTGATAGTGAAAAATCATGACGAAATTTTCTTTTTCTTTATATTTGATAAGTTTTTAGGTTAAAAAAATCTGAATGTATTTGAGATATTAAAAAATCTGTATAATGTGTTTGGTATATTTGTTGTAATTATGCAAATGTGTATATTATTTAATAGAGAAGTGTTGTTTATCATATAATTGTTTGAATGAGTTACGAGAAATGTGCATACATATGTGGTTCTATATAGTATACATATGAAGTGTGCATATGTGACAATGTGTGAATTTGTGTGTATGTGCATTTTGGCATATATAGTGCACATATAAAGTGTGCATATTTGCATTTGTGTGTGGGGGTGTGTCATTAGTGTCAAAATCGTAAAAGAATAAAGAAATATAATTGAATTTGAATTATTTTAAATAATATCATGATCGTTTTTTGTTTAAGGAATAATTAAAATTGAGTTACTTTGAATATTTTCATGATTATCGTCCTACATTTAAAGATACATTTTTTTTAATGACATGTGTACCATCATCTATATATATATATATATATATATTAAAAGAAGGTTTTTGCTGATGTTATCAAAATGAAATTGAGTGATTTCATTGGTCAATTAAACAAATCCTATCAAATGATGGTGTCATAATCTATTTCCATTTTTTTTCCAAAATTTACATACCTAAAATTTCTCATTAATTTATTAGTTTTCCTTTTATAATTTACATTTTATATCCTTATAATTATTTGATTAAATTACTTATTACCCCTTAGTTTTTCAATTTTCACTTTACATTCTTATCATATTAAGGTAAATAATGTATATAAATTAAAACCATTTAGGGTGTGTTTAGTTGTGGAAAAATTTTCTGTTTTTTAGAAAAATTTTCCATGAAAAATGAAAATTTAGAAAACTTGTTTAGTTGATTCAATTTAGAAAATTTTTTCCAAGAAAACAAAATTTTCATTTTCAAAATTTACACTTGAATTAGAAAACTACTTTTTATAGTTTTCCAATTTTCATTTTCATTTTCCATTTCCATTTTCAATTGCCGTCCCCTTCTCGTCTCCGGCCACCGCCACCACTGCCGCGCCTGCCGTCGCCGCCGGCCACCGCCACCACCACCGCCGCGCCTGTCGTCGCCGCCGGCCACCGCTGCCGCCACCGCCGTCGTTACGCTATCGTCGTCCCCTTCTCGTCGCCGCGACCACCGTCCCCGCCATCACCGCCTTAACAACTGCCGCCGCCGCCCACCGCCGCGACCACCCTCTCACCACCGCCGCCACCGCCACCACCATCGCCACCGCCGTCGTCGCCGCCGAAGCCACCGCCATCGCCGCCAAGGCCACCGCCACCACCGTCGAGTCCACCGAGGCCACCGCCATCGCCGCGGAGGCCCCCAAGGCCACCGCCCTCGCCGCCGAGGCCACCGCCGTCGCCGCCGAGGCCACCGAAGCCACCACCAAGGCCACCGCCACAGTCTCCATCGCCGCCGAGGCCTCCAAGGCCACCTCCATCGCCGCCGAGGCCACCGAAGCCACCGCGAGGCCATCTCCACAATCGCCATCGCCGCCGAGGCCTCCAAGGCCACTGCCGTCGCCGCCGAGGCCACCGCCACGCCGCCGAGGCCACCGCCGTCGCCGTCGAGGCCACCGCCACCTCCGCCGAGGCCACCGCCGTCGCCTTCGAGGCTACTGCCACCGCCGCCGAGGCCACCGCCACCGCCGCCGAGGCCACCGCTAACTAAACGAGTTTTCTAATTTTCTAAAAATGGAAAATGAAAACTCCATGATTTCAAGTAAACAAGTTTTCTAAAATTTTCCTAGAAAACTAAAAATGAAAAATCAACTCCATTTTCTGTTTTCATTTTCTTGGAAAACAAAAACAGTTTTCCACAACTAAACACAACCTTAAGTTTTTTGTTTTTCTTTTTTATAAATCACACCCTTATAGTCGTCTCGACGATATCTTCAAAATGAGTATAATATTGAATATTTTTTTAATTTATTTATATTAGTAAATATTAAGAATAAATATAAATTAAGTTGTTTACATTTTATTACAATTCTATCGTTGATATTCTTAAAATTCAAAGATTCCTATTTTTAATCTAATTTTTTTATAGATTATTAATAAATAATAAAAGTTTATTTTATTTAAAACGCTATTGTTGATGTTATTGAAATTTAAAGATTCCATCATTTTAATCTTACTAATTCTATAGATCATTTATAAATAATAATTTTTTTTAAACCCTACAAATCAAAAACAATATATAATTTATTTCAGAATCCCTCCCGTTTTAGAATCATTTACGAAATCCAAATCTTTCAACAAAAGAATTTCAGATATTTTAGCAACTATTAGATGACTAAAATATTTAATAATAAAGTAAGAGTAATTTTTTTTCATTTAAATCGTTGATTAATTAGAATTATTTTAATAAATAATAATTCTCTACTTACTCAATTTCAAAGAAAGCTTTGAATAAAAAAAATGAAAGAAAAGTAATTTAAATGTTATATATATAATTTCCTAAATGGTTATGATTAAACTAAATCATTAATGTTTTTTTTTATCAATTAACTAAGTCATATTTATATTGTTAATTGGATATTACGTTTGGTTTGTGGTGAATTATTTGTGAATTTTATAATGCAAATGTTAATTCTTATTAGAAACTAAAACAATATGTTTAAATCGTCCGTGTATTACACGGCCCATTAACTAGTTTATGAAGTATAAATCCGGTTAAATAATGCAATTAATCTAAGTCTTTAATTGATTTACGATGGTTAATATGGTTAACACTAAATGTACGGTTAACAAAGCAAGGGACCATATATATACACGAAAGTTTGGCTGAAAACTCATCTTTCTTTGCGAAAGTGAGGACAACCGAGAGCGTGTCACATGTGTCATTCAATCTGAATAATATATGATTATTTAGATGAATTATTCACGATGAATAATGCATGAACATTTAATCTGAATAATCATGTATTATCAAGACTGAAAGAGAGACGTGACACGCTCTCGAATCTCCTCAAGTTTGCAATGAAATATGAGTTTTCATTTGAACTCTCTCTCTCACACAACACACACATATAGTGTGTGTGTGTGTGTGTGTGTGTGTGTGTGTGTGAGAGAGAGAGAGAGAGGTTCTTTTGTAAACCATGTACACTTACAAAATCCTATAAAATTATATGATACGTTTTCATATTTGCATATGACTTACCATATATTTCCATATTTATGAATCCATATTTGTTGATCAACGGCTATGATTAGTTTACATGGTTTGTAACCTTTTAATGGTTTACAAAAGAACTCAAGTCTCTCTCTCTATGTGTGTGTGTGTGTGATAAATATACAAATAACAGAGTCAGATTAGGGGCCGGTGACCCCACCCTTTCATTCGTACCTACAGTGTTTCTAAAGGAAACTATCCTATAAATAATGTGTTTATAGAACAATTCTCAAATACGTCATCTAAAAGTGTTCTATTAACTTATTGTAACGTTCTAACATATGACCTACAATTGTTTTTTGGTCCTATAAACTTAGACCATATAAAGCAATCTACAAGGACAATTAGACATATTACATCGGTACATCCTATAAAGCCAAATTTGTTGCAATTAATTGTCTAGAAAGACCACAACTTACATATATTTTGTTACAATAACCACTTTTTTGATGCAATAAACGAGGTGAATCTATGTGGGATGTTGAAACAATAAGCTAAGGAAAGAAAGAAACCAAACCTCGGAAGCGAACAACCATAAGGCTGCCATCGGAAGTTAAGGTACATGTTATCTGTCCTACCGTTCTTCTGGCAATTCAATCCCGGGTTTATAAACGGGCATTCTGAACCCGTATACATCGGGTACAAATCTGACTCGTCCCATACCCACCTCCCTTTGAATAAATCACATCTTCTTTCTTCCCCAATAACAAAACCACTTGCGAAACTCGATACATAAACAAGAACAAAACACATAGTCCACACACCCATTTTCAACATAACCAAAAGCACAAAGAGACATAGAGTTTTTGTGCATGTGTCCTTGGGGTAGTTAGAAGGTGTGCTTTTTGTTTCCTTCCCATAAGGAATATAGTTAAGCGGGTCCGACACAACAAAGGAAGAAATAAGAATTTTCGAGCGATGGCATCATTTGATTATAAGAAAAAGAAACTATGGATGTTTTATAAAATTATTATTGTTTTATTGGTTAGTTTCTTGTTTTTCTTATCTTATTGTCCAATGTTTGAGTCTTTTATTGCAAATCTTTTCAAAAACATAATAAACCTGAAATTAAAAACTCAAAAGTAAAAAATATGATAGATACGGGTTACAAAACAACGCCTGGGAGGCTGGGATGGGAAGTTTTGCATTATTGTACTTTGTTTGAAAATTTGCCATTTTCGTGTTTATTATTTTAAAATCATAGACGTTTATCCTTGTTGTTTTCATTTTTATAGTTTGTAATAATTCCTTATTATTTGTTCGTTACATTTAAAACTAGGGACCAAAATCACAAATTATAGCTACTTTATCAAGCATAGTAATAACAAATTTTTATGATTTTAATTTTATTTAATTTTAAACTTATTTTGTAACTAGAAAAAAGAGTTGTAAAAAAAAGTAGAGCATCTTTAACGTACTTACTATAATGGAGATTTTAAGAATTTTTTAGTTTAAATAAAAATTTTAAACCTTTTCTAAAATGGAAAAAGAAGACGAAATTCTTTAAATTTAAAGAGTTCTTTAAACAAAATTATTGAGTAAATTACATATATAGTCTTTATGGTTTATACTCTATTGCATTGTTAGTCCCTCTTTTAAAATAATGAAATGGTCCCTATGGTTTATACTCTACTGCATTGTTAGTTCCTATTTTAAAATAATGAAATGGTCCATGTGGTTTATATTATTGCCACGACGAACGCCTCACACGTGTAAATCACAGTAGGAATGCGAACATGCCACAAAGGGCAGTACAGTCCACACTGGTCACTGTGATCGTTACTTTAAAACTTAGCTTGCGAGATCAAACACGTGTAATTCACAATGCTCTTGCGAACAAGCCACAATGGGCAGTACAAGTATACACTGGTCACTGTGATCGTCACTTCAAGTAATAGTCGGTAAGATACCGGAATCGTTTTCCACAGGGACCGGACAATCAAGACAATACGGTTCTCATGAGCTCCTTTTTACAAGTTTCGATTAGAGAGGAAGAGATAAATTGGTTTTGGGTTTTTGAAATATTTTAACTAAGAAAATTAACTAAGTACTAAGTAACAGATTTTTGTAAGGTTTAAAAGATAGGGACGTAGGAATAATTTTCCCCGGACTTTATAAGAAATACTTTGGCATAGTTGGTGATCATTGTGTTGTGGGACAGTGGACACTCTCTGTTCACGAAAGACCCGATCCTATCTCACACTCAAACTTCCTAGTAAAATCTACGGTCTCAAAACTCAATTACCAAGTCAGTGGTTGATCCCCGGCGAATCGCTCTAAGTGGCCTCGGTGGGAACACTAGGTAGCTTGCCCACTCCTTTTGGTGGGAATCTGCCCGCTGCACTGACCCAACTCTCGTCGGTGTCGTAAGGTCCCTCTCGAATCCCCTAGTGTCACTCAAACTCGTGTCACGGCGTCTTACCTATCTCTAAGTCAAGACTAGACATTAAACACATTCAAGTGATCAGCTCGTTTGCATTATTGAGGCTTTATCGAATTATAAGTGAACAAAATAATTTGAGTTTTAAAACACGTAAACTATTAAAGCATTTTTCATAAACTCCGAGTACTTTTTCTCCCTACATCCCTAATTACTACTAGTGCATAATGAAGAAAAGAGAGAAAACAAAAGTAAAAACGTTTAGAAAAGTCATACTAAAAGATTACGAAATTTAATTAAAAAAGCTACAGTGCCGACAGAAGTGAACACTGTAGTTCCAGTAGCTAGAAATATAAAATACGAAATAAAACTTTAAAGACTACTTGCTGGAGAAATAAAATTAGTTCTAGGCTGAAAATAAAATTTAAACTAAAGACTTACCACTAGTAAATAAAGTTACTTCTACCTTACAAATAAACTACACTAAGTTGAGAGAAACTAAACTAAAGATAGATAATGGATTGAGGATGAGATGAGGTGATTGAGCCTTTGCACCAATATCACATATTTATATGGAGCTTGGGGGAAAAAGTCTTCTCTTCAATAGTGCTCCCACATGGGTTAGGCATGGAAGCCATACAAATGAATCTTTGTACCATGAAACTATTAGTCCTTTTCCCCCAATTATGCAAGAATCTTGCCTTCTTTTTCCACAATATTCTACCAGCCACTAATAGAACCATGCTGCCTCAAAAGTCTTCAAAGATGGCCAAAAAGTCTTCTTTAAGCTTGAATTTCCCGAATTACCCTCGTCAGCTCCCAGTGGGCACTCCAGAGTCACTGCACAAGATTTTTCCACAAAATACCCCAGAACACGTAATAAAATCCAAAAATACTACAACTCACTAAATTAGCTCAGAACATTATTTTTAACCAAAAGATTGGGTTTTTCGGACTAAAACGGCTATTTTACATAAATAAAAACACTAAAAAGAAACGTAAATAACTATAAAAATTTATAGTTATCAATTATATTGCATTATTGGTCCTTAACCTTTGAGCATAGTGACCAATAATGCAATATATTGTAAACCACAAGAACCAACAGTGCAATATAGTGTAAACAACAAAGACCAACAATACAATATAATGTAAACCATATGGACCTTTTTCATAATTATTTAAAAAAATGGATCAACAATGCAATATAGTGTAAACCAGAAAAACCAAATATGTAAATTAATCAAAATTATATAAAAAAAACAAGAGTTGATTACATTTTTGGTCCCTGTGGTTTGGTGATTTTAACACTCTGGGTCCATTTTGAAATTAATTATGGATTTGGCACATGTGGTTTACATTTTATAACGCTCTGGGTCCATAGCTTCTAACTTCGTCAAAACTTCTGTTAACTAAATAAACTACAAGGGTATTTTAGTCTTTTACTAGTACAGGGACCAAAATTGTAATTTCAGAGACCAATAATGTAATTTAGCCTATTATATGTGTTGGGTTTTTGTGGGTATCCTTGGATCAAACTGACTCGAGGATTATCTCAGATCTATCAAACCTCGTTGGTTTGATATATAGGTTAATCAAACTGATAAAACCTTCGCGATCAGAAACACGCTGTTTCTGGTCTAATCGTGCGGAAGCGATAAAAGCTAAAAACCCATTAAGCCTAATGATCTTTTGATCGTTATAGTTTTAATCCTATTAGTTTGGTTTAGATCAATTTACCTGGTTGCTTGAGAATAGATCCACCAATGATCGACCAGCGAACGTCCCTCTAGTAGGACTGTATGAAAACCGAACAAAAACTGAGATTCGACCGGGGGGGGGGGGGGTCGGCATCGGTTTTAGAGAGAGAGGGAGGAGGAAACTGAGAATTGTTTTTCTTAATTGAAAAGCTTGTTATTTTTCCTTAACCCATAGGCTTTATTTATATGGAGGAAAAATACAGTTTGTATGGAATCCAGTTTCCTTATAATAATTATCTCAAATCCTTTCCCTTTTTAATTAGCTGGAAAAGAATTTGCATACGATAATTACGATTATATATATTTATCTAATATATATAAAACTTATTAACTATTATATATTTATTTATCTAATAAATATATAATATCATAATTAATTAATAACCCTCCAACTTTGGTAATTCTGACTGAAATTACCCAACTGATTTATAATACACTATTATAAATCCTAATTCTCCATTTCGGGGTTTCATGTAACTTGTTCGACTTATAGGTCCTCACAGGTGTGACCCTCAAGTGTCTCGTAACATTGGATATATAATCACTTGGTTTGTCAACTCTGCACATAATTCCTAACAGACTCCCACTTGTGCAAGTTGGCAATACCACCTTTGACTATACGGACCTAAGGAGGCCCCTAGACAGGCACTTAGGCTGACCAGGTTACAAGAACTCTTATACCCAGACTGGTGATATAAACATTCCGTAAGGAATTGGTATCTATGAAACTACTGTTCATTGATTGGGTATATCTTGGCTTTTCCCTTTGCATCGCGACATTTCATCTATGAGTATGAGCTTGGAAGGTGTCAACTCTAAATACTCAAGATTCTGTTCTCTTGATTATCTGACTTTCACTGATAGGTAAACGACAAAGAACTAATCAGTTCGTTTGGGCATGGCCATGCACTTCATCAGTATACTTAGTCAGTCAAGATGGGCCCAGAAATATCTCTCTTCTGAGAAGAGGTGCAAATCCCATCTTGCATACCTGCCTTTAACACCACGGCTTCCGCTGAATCTAGTTACACCTTTTATAGCCACCCTGTTACGGCGTAGCGGTTTAGTGCACTAAGAATTCAGTAGTCCTCATGATATCAAATCAGATACCTCAGGTGATAGGGACAACCACTGTGAGATTTACTTATGACTGTTTCCAAGAAGTAATCTCAACCGCGGATCACGTCCGATATTTGCTACTCTATCAAATATCTGTGCAACTTTTAGTCTACAATACTTGTAGCTGTTATTCAGCAGCTGATCATAACTATCTAAAAGTTCACAATGACTTTAACACCTTATCACGCTCCCACAATGATAAGTTGTCACGGACAGATTTTGAATGAAAAACGGAGACTGATTTTCATTCCTGGATATATTAAAAACATGCAAAAATGTGAAAGTGATAAAGAAATCAATCTTGTATAGTCCATATTACACGCTGTAATAATAACAAGATTGAATGTCTTTTCTTTAATAACTTTCATAATGTCTATTTAACGTTTGTTAAATATTGGTCAAAAATGAAGTATCACCTTTCTTCAGTTTAAACCCTTTGATTAAAGTTTACCATTTTAATCAAAGTGATAACCAAAAATACAAGTCTGTTTATATGATCTACTTGTATCTGCTAATTATTGTTCTGCAAACACCTTATAAAAACAATAACTAGACTTTTATCATATTCCATGAACTCAGAGACCTGGACTAACTTCCAGTTCCTGAATATGTAAGACTGCAACTTTCCTTAGTTGCTGTGTAGATGAATGATTTCTACCTGAAATCCGATTCCATTTGCAATCCTGGCAAATTTACTGGAATCCTATATTTTAATCCAACACTTTAATTATTGATTTCTAAAGTCAGTCACGACCTTTGTTTCAAGGGTTTTGAAACCTTTATCCTTTTGACTAAAAGGGTAAATTATATCTTATGAATTCTTATCCTATTATGAATTCCGAGATATATCAATAATTGCATCTTTTATTCTTTATCTCAGTCTAGATAGGGAATAAATTGGGCTCCCACTTACTTATATAAAAACTAACTATTACTCAAAATTTTACTATTGACTTAGTCAAAACTTTGATTAGTCAATCTTAATTTCAAGTAATGAACCTTGAGAATTTCCCTTTATGAAACTTAACTGGATTTGGTCAAATCCTAATTCCAGATCTTGGAATCTTTCCAGTTTCATAAATACTGTTATTAACGCCATCTGAGTTAATATCCTAAATTCTCCTTTCAAAACATTTGAATAGAACTTGATCAAACTTGATTACTTAATCCTGAGAATTTCCTTTTATAAAACTTAACTGGATTTGTTCAAATCCTAATTCCAGAACTTGGAATCTTTCTAGCTTTATAAATACTGTTATTAACGCTATCTGAGTTAATATCCTAAATTCTCCCTTTTTGATCACAAAACTATCATTCATAAATGTTTTATTCTCAAAACACATTCCTATAGAATCTCGTGTGTTTTGATAGTTTTTATACAAATCACTTAAATTTAATAGATTTTATTGAAGTAACTATAACAGGCAATAACTAGGATCATACAAACACTAAGCACAATCAGATATGTCAAGACAATAACTTTTGAAAATAAAACCATCGAATTATAAAATATAATTATTCAAACATTGTTTAAAACACAATCCCAAAAATAACTGTTTTAAAACTATAAATTCAAAATGTCTTGACTTAAATCATCTTGTACTCTGATCCTCAGCAACCTCTGGGCATTTCACTTCTGACCTCCTGCAATAATCATTTGCTCTAGGTATCAGTATACTTGTAAATCAACAAGTAAGAAGTGACAAGTCAAAGCAATCATAAATTTTCTGAGGTTTACATACCTGCTTCATGACGCTTAGGGCAGTTTTGCCTCCAATGACCGATCTCATTGCATATGAAGCAACGATTCTCGGTCCTAGCTTTGTTTGGCTTAACCTTCTTGCCCTTGCCCTTGCCCTTGTCTTTCTTGGGTGCACTCTGGATGGCCTGGACTGGTCCTTTTCCTTTACTGGTGCTAGCTTGCCCATTCTTCTTTTTCACCCCTCCGTCTTTCACCATCAAGACATCCTTAGTCTTGTTCTTGTTCCCCATATTCAGTTCAGCTGTCTTTAGCATGGAGTGCAATTCTGCTATTGTTTTCTCCATGTTATTCATATTGTAATTGACTACGAAGGGCCTGTAGTCTTCTGACAGTGAATTGAGTATGGTGTCTGTTGCTAGCTGCAACGGAACAGGATGACCTAGCCTCTCCAGATGATCTAAGTGCCGTTTCATTTTCATGACATGGTCATTACTGATGTCCCTTTTACCATCTTGCACTCATTGAATGCTTTGGTGGCATCGTAGCGTTCTGTACGAGCCTGAGTCTGAAACATGTCCCTCAGCTGGCGGATCATGTCGTAAGCATTTGTATTTATGAGCCCTGCTTGCAGATCTGGGCTCATGGTTGCTAGCATTAGACAGGCGACATCAAGGAGATCATCTGAGTGCTTCTTGTGGGCATTTCTGGCAGCAGCCGGAGCGTTTGCCGGAGGTGCCTCCCCAAGTGGCTCTTCAAGCACATACCACTTTCTCTCATGTCTGAGCACAATCATCAGATTGCGCTCCCAGTCGAGAAAGTTAGAGCCGGTCAACTTATCCTTCTCTAGGATAGAGCGGAGGGAAAGATTGTTAGTGCTGGTAACAGTGCTTGCCATCTACACAAAATAAAACTTTTGGTCTTAGCAACTGTAAATAGACTAATTTCCAATAAAATATCAATAAACCCTTAAATGATCAATTTATTGGACTAGGATCCTTATTTCATACGTCCTGATGTGCGTAATGTTCTTGCTCCACCAGACCCGTATTTATTTCGGTAGGTAAGGACTTTTACCAATCATGTCTAGCTGACATGACTCCTAGATCTTTTCGGGACCATGGCAACTACCTGTGCATGTTTTAGTCCCTCTAAGTGCTTTTTGGCCCGGTACCACCCGGTGAACATTATAGTACCAAAACAGATCTCACCATTTTGGGGACCTGATCACTATACTCTGGCCGGTACCACCCGGAGATAATTCGCAGAGTTATGTAACCCCTTCAGCTTCAGTTTGAACACAGACGTTGAATGTGTGATCACTTACAACGCCTATGTACTTTACGCCGAAGGTGCCCCTAAATGGGTTGCACTACTGATCTATGATTTTCGGGGTTTTTGAAAAACTTTACTTCCAGGCTTTTGAAAAACTGATTGTTATAAAGGCTACTTATGTTTTAGACTAACTGTTTCAAACATACACGTAATTTTAAAACCAACTGTTCTAAAATTACTTGCTAATTAAAACTAACTGTTTTAACAGCACATCTAGTTGATTAAAACTAACTGTTTTTGTCAACTCTGCCTTTTACATAAAACAATCATCTATAGGTTTTTAAATCAAAACTATCGTTTTGAAAAGTTTAACGAAACTAAAACCTATATTCCTTTTGTGATATAAACTAGTTTTAAAGTAACAACTCTATTTAAAACTATTAACATGCAAGATATCACAAATAATTAATCAACCATGCAATTAAACAATAATTAATCACATAGTACCTAATTATAGTTTTTTTTTGCCAACGTATCCTAGGGACCAATAATGACCTATTCAACTAAAAGCTTCAAAACTCGCGTAGCTCCCACTGGCCTCGCCATGTTTTGTTAGTACTCCGGTAAGTTGAGGAATTTTAGCAGCTCCCACTGGCCTCGTCATCCCGGAAGAATAAAACAAATGTCTATCCTAAGGTCATTATTACATAAGGGGTTGCAAATGGCACGCAGGCCTCCCCGTAAATATGTCAAGGGTCTAAGTTGGCAAATACTATAACGTATATATATATGTAAAATCAAACTGAAATCCATATATAGTGCTCAAGCAATTACGCAATTATGTATATATATGCAATATAACAAAAGCAATATTATAATTACGAGAAATAAACTTGGATCCGTTAAAATTATCTTGTCTCAATTATTGCAAAACCTGGTTTTAGAACTGATTCGAAAAACAAACTGTTTTATGAACCAATAACCTTTAGACTGAAAAATGGTTTTTACTTAAAACTGAGATTTATAAACAATAAATCCTATTTTACAAAACTAAAACCATTTTAGCTAAAAATAATCCTTTTACCAAAAATTATATCAAATAGGTTTTAACGATCCAATTTTTAAAACTGGCCTCTGAGTAAAAAACACAATATTGGGCTTATCTTAAAAATTTAATTTTATAAAACCGTTCATGAAACTGGATAATTTGGTCTAAAAAATAACTTCGGATAAAAACTTTAAAACCAAACGAGCTCTTTTGGGCCATAACTTGGTCCAAAGAACTGGGTTTTGGGCCTGATATCATTTAGGCCCAATTATACGAAAAACCCTAGGTCGCTCGGGAGTTTGGTTCGTGTCGCGAAAGCGCGGCTTGAGCCGTGATTTCCTCGAGAGCAACACCGCACATTACTACCACCATGATGGTTTCTGGTGGTCGTATCTGCCGGTTGATTGACTACCGCCACCGCTTGGCGCGGCCGTGAGGCAGCCAGCGGTGGCCGGTTCGTACACCACCACCACCACGGTGGTTTCTGGTGGTCGCTGTTTAAACGGTAGCCGCCGCCACCGTTTTGCGCGGCTTGGCCGGCGATTGCGAGAACCGGCGTTGTCGGTTAAGAACACCGCCATCCACCACCGCTGTCGCGGTTTCTGGTGGTTGCGGTGTGGCCTCGTCTTGGCCACGCTTCCATCAAACGCCGTCACTGCTTTATCGCCGTCGATCAATGATCGATTAAACAGCCGTCGGCCACCACCTCGCTGGTGGTTTGGCCGTGGCGATTGCGAACACCAGATGCCGCTATCACCACCACGGTGGTTTCCGGCCGTGATTGATCGCGGCTGTCGATCGGAAACAGCAATCGCCTTCGGGCGATCTGGTTACGATCAATTGCCATTGCCACCACCGTCGATGTGGGTGGTGTGGTTGTGAGCAATCCGCAACCCGGCCATAGCCGGGTGGGGTGAGGACTATCCACCAATCGCCACCGTTACCATCGCCTAGGCACGGCCTATAACGGCAGCCGGCGATTGGTTCGGTTTGATTCGGCCACCACCACCGTTAATCGCCCCCATCGTCACCGCCTGTTCTGGTGGCAGACTTGGTCGGCGAGCATCGCTGCCACCACCTCTCTGGTGGTGCAGCCATGGTGGTTTGATCCATCAACGAACACCACCGTTTGCCTTGTGGCCTCGGTGGTTGTTCCGTGGGCTATGCGCCGCCGCATCCACCACCGTCTGGGTGGTTGCGGTTTGGTGGTTTTGCTGAGGATGTTTTCGGCCACCGCTACCCAACTGGTGGCGTGGCCTGGTGGTTTGATTGAACACCGGCGATCATCGATTGGGTTTTACATGATGATAACAATTAACAGATCTTATAAAAATCAGATTTTTAAACTTGTTAAATAATAATTTTAATGGATCACATGTAAGCAGATAAACTGATAAAAAACTAAAACGATTTGTTAACAATGGCTCTGATACCACTGTTGGGTTTTTGTGGGTATCCTTGGATCAAACTGACTCGAGGATTATCTCAGATCTATCAAACCTCGCTGGTTTGATATATAGGTTAATCAAACTGATAAAACCTTCGCGATCAGAAACACGCTGTTTCTGGTCTAATCGTGCGGAAGCTATAAAAGCTAAAAACCCATTAAGCCTAATGATCTTTTGATCGTTATAGTTTTAATCCTATTAGTTTGGTTTAGATCAATTTACCTGGTTGCTTGAGAATAGATCCACCAATGATCGACAAGCGAACGTCCCTCTAGTAGGACTGTATGAAAACCGAACAAAAACTGAGATTCGACCGGGGGGGGTCGGCGTCGGTTTTAGAGAGAGAGGGAGGAGGAAACTGAGAACTGTTTTTCTTAATTGAAAAGCTTGTTATTTTTCCTTAACCCATAGGCTTTATTTATATGGAGGAAAAATACAGTTTGTATGGAATCCAGTTTCCTTATAATAATTATCTCAAATCCTTTCCCTTTTTAATTAGCTGGAAAAGAATTTGCATACGATAATTACGATTATATATATTTATCTAATATATATAAAACTTATTAACTATTATATATTTATTTATCTAATAAATATATAATATCCTAATTAATTAATAACCCTCCAACTTTGGTAATTCTGACTGAAATTACCCAACTGATTTATAATACACTATTATAAATCCTAATTCTCCATTTCGGGGTTTCATCTAACTTGTTCGACTTATAGGTCCTCACAGGTGTGACCCTCAAGTGTCTCGTAACATTGGATATATAATCACTTGGTTTGTCAACTCTGCACATAATTCCTAACAATATGAACCAGATATTAAAAACACCATTTGATAGCTTCATCTTCTTAACCCACCAAAAACCCTATTCCACCATTACCACCACCCTCTACCGCCGCCCACCATCCACCCTCCATCACCACCCTCCATCGCCGCCCACCATTTCTTTGCTTCATCTTCCCCAAGGACCCAATTTCAGTATACCAGATTCAAAACCCCTCAATTTGCTTCATCTTCCACAACCAGTCAGCCACCTACACCATCAGCCACCCACGTCGCCACCGCCCACCACGACCACTGACCGCCCACGTTGCCGCCGCCTGCATCCATCACCGACATCCACGTCGCCGTTGCCAACTGCATCCACATCCGACGCCCACGTCGCCGCCGCCTGCATCCACCACCGACGTCCACGTCGCCGTCGCCAACTGCATCCACATCCAACGCCCACGTCCTCGCCGCCGCCTGCATCCACCACCGGCCGTCCCCATCACCATCGCCGCACAAGTTTCGTAAGCCACACAGATCCATCTCCATCCCTCGTTTTCATCTTGTTCTTGAAGAAATCGTTCCTGTAGATCTGGTAATTATAAGGGTTTCATTTAAGGTTTTGATATTTTTTGTAGATCTGGATTTGGTTTCAGATCTAAATAGCTTTACGGTTTCGATTGTTCTAGATTTCATTGATTTAGGAGAAGAAGATGGTGGTGGGTTGTGGCGGTGGTGGTGGGTTGTGTTGGTGGGTGGGTGGTGGTGGTGGTGGTGGGTGGGTGGGTGTTGGTGGTGGTGATGTGTTAAAGAAGATGAAGAAGAGAGAAGAAGAAGGAGGAGAGTAAATTACATCCTTGGTCCCTGTGATTTTAAATGAAAATAAAAATATAAGTAAAAAGACCAAAATACCCCTGTGCTAAATTCATTTAACAGAAAAAATTAACAGAGTTAACACTCTTGGACCCAAAGTGTTATAAAGTGTAAACCTCTTAGACCCAGAGCGTTATAAAATGTAAACCACATGTGTCAAATCCATAATTATTTTCAAAATGGACCCAGAGTGTTAAAATCACCAAACCACAGGGACGAAAAATGTAATTAACTCAAAAAACGAATATTTTTAATTCTTCCTATTAATTAGAATATTTGAAATTGAATGTATAAAATAAAGAAATAATATTTTGTGGTGTTTATTATTTTAATACAATAAAATCTACATTCTAATATAGATGTAAAATTTTGAAGATTGTAACTCTTAATTCTTATTTTTGAAAATAAAATGTTGATGCTTATTCTTTTAACATGTTTTTGTTGAGATTTGATTGTTTTATACTTGATGATGGAAATTAGTGTTTGTTTTAGTACATAAAGTTCGGACAAGAATAATTTTTATCATTGATTAAAAATAGTATTTCATTCGCTTCAATATTGAACTTTGAAAATTCTCTCCTAATTAAGATTTATAATACATCTATTCACTTTTCTCGTATCTTTCTTATAATAGAAAATTGTTTTAAAATAATTGTTAAACCAAAATAATTGTTAAAACAAAATAATCTTTAAATTTATATTTTAAAAATAATTGTTAAACATCCTATACAATCTTAAACAATGAGTATTGAAAATGAACCATAAAACATATGAACATTTACTACTGATTTTAAAATATATAGTTTTAGAATTGAAAATATCTTTCTAGAAAGAGAACATGTAGAGTATAAATTTTATATTTAAATTACCAATATAAAGAATTACATGATTTATGACTTTATAGAAAATTCAATTAATTGAAATTTTGGTTGGTTTTTCCGCCAAAAAATTGTAAAGCAATACATTCCAAGTATCGGGAACTCCAGCGAGACACCAATGGCTGCAATCCATTCCCGTTCCCTTGCCGAGCCCATACTTTGATGGATGACCGTCTTTTCTTAGCTGTGATAGATTTGTTATGTCCAACAAAGTCACTGGTTTCTTGATGTATTTCAATTGATTCTTTAGAACTGTCAGTGCTGCTGGTATACCACCAGGATAGGTGGAGCCTAAAATAGGTTCAGTCTGTCCCAAGCAGTTGTGTGCCTTTGGTTCTCCCCAGTTGTTGCCTCTGTTACATTACCAAAATATTAGTATGTACGTATTACCATCGGTTAGATTTGCTTTGAAAGTTGTACATGTGTATTTAGAGATAGAGTTGTACACCAATATAAGCACGTTGTGCTAGTGGAACTTTCAAATGTATCATATGTTGTTGCTAGAGATGTGTAGAATCAAATCTTAATAGAACATGTAATTGGCTATACCAAATCTTGATCTAAGGCCAAAATTTTGTAAATTATTCTAAGCGGGTTTATATATGATTTGCATACATTATTTGTACTGTTCTATATGTGTAAATCTTTTCAATTGTAGTTGTACTTTGAGTTGAACAATGTACAAAAAGGTAAGGTTAATAAAAAATATATAATTTAATTGTTTAATAAATATTTAAAATCTACTAAAATTCATCTGCTAGAAAAACAAATTTACAAAAAAAAAAAAAAAAAAAAAAAAAAAAAAAAAAAAAACCCAAACTTACTTGTAATGAGTTGGTGAAATCCCTTGAAAGAAAACCTTCGACTTAGCTGGATTGATGTTGTCATCAACCCATCGACCCCATGTATCAATAGCCTTCCCAAAAGCAACAAGACGATCCATGTCTTTGTATATTTTTTCCCCGTCTTGTATAAAATCAAACCTGCATGATTGTAATATCTTTAAATCTATATTGCAATACGTATGTATATATAATATATGTATGTATTAATGTATATATACTATATGTATGTATTATGTGTGTAGATGAATAACTAAATAGGGAGTACAAAAGACTTAAGAATCATGAGAACTAATGATCATGTATTGTTTAATATGATTATTTCTAGTATCTATGTTATGTAATTTTTGTTTCATATTGTGAAACAACTAAACAACATCTACTTTCAAATGCATTGTTTTACAATATGAAACCAGGGACGGACCTCCCTTGGAGGCCGTGGTGGCACGGGCCACCCTCTAATTTGTGTACCGAAGGGTAAAATTTTCGAATTTTATAAAGGTGCAACCGTATTATTTTGGAGGGTGCCACCGTATCGTTTTCAAAACTTAAAAGTGTGCACCTAAAAACCAAAAACTTAATTCGAAATCAACAAAAAACCCAAAAACTTCCCTCGAAATCAACCAAAAAACCCAAAATATCACTCAAAAAACCTAAAATTTTTCTCGAAATCAACCAAAAAACCAAAAAATTCTTTCGTAGTCAATCAAATAACCCTAAAAATTCTTTCGATTCAATAAAAAAATTCAAAAAAAGTCCATTGAAATCAACCAAAAAATCGAAAGGAAAATATCTCTCGAAATCAACCAAAAACTTCTTATATGGTGCCACCGTTTGAAAACCGCTCTAGGTCCGTCCCTGTATGAAACGATACACGCATGATTAGTATACCCTCACGGTTTCTAATCATTTTATGATTCTTATTTAATTACACCATCCACATCAATGCAAATTTACCTATCTTTTTAAAGTGCTACATAAACTTTGCAATAAACCTATATCAATGCAATATTATACTTCTTTTTAAAGTAATTATCATCATCTACTTTAGAATTTCTATTTTACAATATCACAAGTATACTAAATATGATTTGTTTATAATATAAAATATTATATACTAACGTAGATTTATGTAATTAAGTATGGACAAGAAGAATAAGAACATACGGTCGAGTAGGGCCTACACGGCTCCACCAGTGCCACGTGTTAAAAACAAGGTAATCAACGTCCAACCAGAGCTTGCCACTTGTAATTGAATCCAATTTCAACACTCTTCCAATTTTTTCTTTAACAATATCTACCAAATATAAGCTGTGATGGTACACCACTTTCACTCCATAATCCTACCAATCAACATGTTGTTATCAAATAAATTTCTAGTTTCCTAAAAAAATCATTTTATTTTACGAGTTAACAGAAGTACAAGATCAGAGATGGCGTACCGTAAAATTGTAAGTGGTGATACCTTCGGCCCCGTTCATTTTTACAACATAATTTGCAGAAGGTACAGATGAATGAATCATACATAATAACGACAACCACTGGTTTTTGCTCAAAGAATCTCCAACGAACATTATGGTCTGGCCCCTTAGTTTCTCCAAGAAGTTCAAACCATCAAATCTAACACCACAAATAAACTTATTATATATATTATTTAATCGTGTGTCTTATTTACTTAATTCGAAGACACATAAGATAAAAAAAAAAGATAAATAATTCCAGGACGGATTTAGAACTTTTTTTTCAATGGTGGCACCATTTAACTATAAAAAACATATATAAAGAAAATTTTCACAAACTCTCTATTGGTCTAGTGGTTGGTTCATTGCCTTTCAAAGTTGAAGTCTCAAGTTCAATTCTTGGTACAAACTTTTTTTTTTATATAAACACCAATAAACACTAAATTTGAAATCAAAAGCAAAAATCTAAAAAAAAAATGTCTCTAACAAGACTTGAACCCATGATCTCATGGTTATAAAGCAAGTAACTAACCAACTGAACCAAAGAAAACTTGTGACATTATTGCAGTTTCAAAATATATATGGTGGCACACGACAAATTGATACGGTGGCACCGTAATTTTTTACACGACGGAGGAATTTAGCGGTGGCCCGTGCCACCACGTGCCCTTCATTAGCTCCGTCCATGAATAATTTGATTGATAATTAAAAGTATCATGTCGGTAGCACCTACAAAATTTATGCTAATAAAAAGAAAAAAAGACTATCAGTTGTGAGATCGACCCAAAATCTTGAACATGATGGGACACATGAAAAGTGTTTTTGATGTATGTGTGTAGTAAAAAAGATTATTATCAGTAACATAATCATATAGATTAAAATTCAAGTAGGTGTGTCGTGTAGATTTAGTTTTCTTTACTAATACGCTCTCTAATACTTCCAAAAAGATTGAAAATGAACAGCTTGTAATCATATTTACAAAAGCTTTTGTACATTCATTTCGGTGGAATGCAAATGTTAAAAGATCAGTAAATAATTTTATATGAATTACTGATAAATCTATTTAAAATTTCAAATCCACGTTTGCTTGCCTATCAGTAACTTTTTAAAGATTCTTAAGTGAACGAAAAATTTTCCTTCGACTTTATCGGTAATTTACTTATGAATAAGTCCTTACTTTTTCAACCATTTTAGTTAAATTTATTTATATGCATATATAGTGAAAAGATCGCAGGAGAAGTTGAATTAACGTGAGAAGTGGATTTGGACCCTTTATCACATTTAATCTCAAGCCCACCCATGAATCACGCTTGATACAGTGATTGATTTTGGTGCATCTCATCTTAATGTGCATCAATTGTTGATAACCACTTCTCATTTTTCTCATGCTAACTTAACTTCTCATTGAAACCAATCCTATGTATGTATAAGTATATATGCATGTAGGGGTGGATTCATACGAAAACACTAACTATTTAAGAAAACAAGAAAAAATGTCATCAATATACAAAATCATACATGATTGACGTACAAATCATATATGATTCACACGACTTTGTCCCACAAGTTAAGTCACGACCAAAGTCACTAACATGTGATTTTGCACATGATTTGTTGTTTTGTTGAACAACTTTGAACCTTTCTCTGTGTATGGGAATGTATGCGTATGTATGTGTATTTATGTATTGTATATGTACCTTGATAAGGTGCAACCATGGGTTTCCATCGATACTTGAGATAGAGATGATCAGGGCGGCCATTGTTAAGGCAGTCAAACTCTGTGCCAACAAAAGGGCAAACGGATGATGCATTGTAGGGTGGATATGATTCGTCGATCACCCACTTCCCCTGGAACACATCACACATGTTCATCTCTCCCTTACCATTCTCTACCATATTCATCATTACAACAACAAGAAGAAGATAAAACCACAAATCTTTATGCTCAACAAATTTAAAACCCATTTTCATAGATAGTAATAGTATATATATGATGCCTCTTTGTGTTTTGCAAATCAATATTGTGGTGAAGAGTAGGTATTTATAGGCTCTCTTTCTCTCTCACCGTATCTCTCAATATATAGAGTAATGAAAAATAGTAAAAAAAAAATTAACTGAGGAACACCATCTAACTATTAATTCAAACCGTATGTACATGTGAATATAAGTAATTTATGGGCAATTTATCAAGTATGTACCACATGCATATATAAAAACCAAAAAGTAGTTTCAATAACTTGTTCCAAATGAATGGTATGGTTATTATGATGTTTCTCGGTTTTATATTTTTTGGAGTTTTCTCCTTATCCTAGAGGGGTATATAGGTGTATTCTTTTGTAAACCATATAAACCAATTTTAACTGTTCATTTACTCTAACAAATATTTGATTTCATAAATATGTTGATTGTTTTTAATTATAAATGTTTATCATAGTTAATGATTTTTTATAAAATTTACAAATGCTATCCAAATTTACATAAATTGCTATGATTTTAAATTTTGTTTAGATTTATTTGTGTTTATATTGTGAAGAAAATACATGCGAGTTTTTTTATTATCATATCATGAAACAAAAAGAACAGATATGTTAAAAAGTTTCATATTATAAAACAATACATTGAATCATATGAATAAAAAGAATTCATGCAACACAACATATTAAAATTGGTTTTTACCGGTTTATAATCTTTTTGTGGTTTTTTAAGATTTTCCCCTATTTACGTTATTCCTTAAAAATATTAATTGTTGCATCCAAAAAGATTTTTTTTCATAATTATGTTGCTCTAAACGAGAATTGTAATCCTTTATTTTAACAAATTTCCATTTTACATTTTCATATTTGTTTATTAGTAATCAATGCAAGATATTCATAATAATGAATTTAATGACTTATTTTCTAGCCATTAATTAATTCAGTAGGTATTTTATGAGTAATTAACTGTTACAACTATTTTAAATTTGGATTTTTAGTCAAAACAAGTTTAATGAATAAAAACAAGTGTTACAATTAGCTATTACCGTGCCTTTTTTAAAGTACGAATTTGGTACAATGTATAAACCTTGCTATCCATCTTTACTTAAACTAATTAATTTGCAATGGTAAATAGTTAAAATATATTTCTGAAAAATATAAATATACATTGTGTTTTTTCTGTCAAAAATCATTAATTCTTACAAAAAAAAACAAGTTATATTCTTTTTTACAAAAAACATATAGAAATAATTATTTTAAAGTCAATTACTAGTATTTATTGCATTAATTAAATTTGTATTTAATGTGAAGAATAGTTTGACTTCCAAATTAATTTCATGAGATTAATGTTTGACATTGACTTAGTAGCAAATAAAAACTACCCTTCAATATATTTTCTATTTAGTAAAAAATTTAAGATCATTGATATCACTGTAATAATGATTTGTGATACATAAATTGTACATCATATCTCAAAATTATATTATATATTCTAATTCCAAATTAAATTTTTAATTAATTTTTTGAATATTTCAACTTGAATTTTATATAACTTTCCATCAATAAACTTCAAAACCTAGAATCAAAACATAAGGCAAAATTATCATTTTATCTAAGAGGATATAAATAAAGTCAAACTAAAAGTCAAACTTCTTAATTTCGTCGATGCATTTAAAGTAACATAAGTTATTTGATTCTATATGCAAACATAGACCTCATGGTATAATACTATCCTTAGTATAGAAGGTACACATTTGAAAATTGTCGAGTAACATGGATAGATATATTGATAATTAGCGACTGATATTATTTCTAAACTATATATGATCTACATATTTCAATCTCCTTCGTAGAAGTAAGACGAAATTATTTTGTAGATGACCATCGCTCAACATACAAATGATTGTTGAATATCCTTTCTTGTTTGTTATTCTACCTTCAACCTAAGTTCTATATAATACATATATAATTTATTACAAGTTCTTTTTGTTATTTAATAAAGGTATTTCAAAAATTACATTATCACTTAGCAATTAATTATGTATGATATAGAATACAAAATTAAGGTAGAACGAATATTCTTCTTGGGTCAAATCTCTGGTCTAAGGTATTGTTATACACAATTTGTCCTAGTTGAATGGTTGTTTGTTTAAAAGATAAATATTTTAAAATGTCGTGAACTCGTGATGGTCTGCTTTGTATCCATTGATAAAAAGGAGATGTATTTAAAAATATTGTAAGTATTAAATTATAGCTTAATATTAATTGAATGAATATACAACGTTGTAGAGCTGATTCAGCCTTTAATAAACACATGCTTAATTGTCGGTGGTCAATACATTGTGACCTCAGAACGTTTTGTCGAAGGAGGAATTATCGTTGTACCATCATGAAGACTTGTTGCAACCGAATAAATAATTTGAAGTGCAATACTGGTAAGAGCAAATGAGGCACCAGCTCCAAAAATCCCAGGTTTCACAACTTTGCACACATAAGAGCTTTCAAAAGTTCCATATCCTAATCGTTCTTTAAATCGCATCTCTTCTCCTTGATTTCCGATCATCACTAAACCAATGATGTAAAAACTCATTGCACCTAACGATGCCACCCTATACCACAATTATTCGTTAGTCCTCTAGGTTTTTAAGCATTTGATTATATGGTATTTGGCTCATTTACAAAAGAAATTGTTGTAGGGATAGAAATGACAACTTACTAATAATTTTTTTAGTCAAAGATCAAATTGGGACATTAAGTTGACCGATAGAAAATGAGTGTTTTAATTTCAAATAAGTTGTTTTTACAGATAATTTTATTAATTACATGAATACATATAACATAAAGAGAAGAAGAACATAAATTATATAATTTCAAAATAAACAAACACTTAACATGTCTTAATTTCGTTATGAAACATAATATGACGTACGAATTTGGGACAAATAATTTTTATCCATTTTCAATCACCTAAATAGGTTTGAGAAATAACATATGACATTAACAATGGATAAAAAGAGACAAACATATTTATACCCATGAGGCTAAGATAAGAAAAGGGGAAAGGCAATTACTTGGTCCATGAACTATGTGAAATAACATAAAGTAACAAAACAAAGTAAGGCTAACCGCTAACATGTATAGTATGCTATCTTAGTAGTAATGAGTTCATAATATTGTTTTATGAAGGGGAAAAGCGATTGAGAAGAAAAACATAACGTTTACCAAGAAGAAATAAGGGAGAGTTGTGCCACAGGAGACAGGATAGGAAATCTGTAGAAACAAACACGAAAAACCAAAAGTGACATAATCGCTAAGAATCCTAGCACTTGTGCGGGCTTTTAGAATTTGTTGGATATTTGCATTCTCTTTCCATTTCGTCATTAACATCAGCAAGCTGCACATGAATTCATGAATAGATGAAGTGTGTTTAAATTATATATATGTTTTTCAGTAATTTCGACAAGGACATTAGAAGTGATTAAAAGGAGGTTTACCAAATCTTTAATTACCTGGTATAAGCGCTTACCAACCAGAGAATTTGTTCTCATTTACCTTAACATGTAACATTTTCGGCCATCAAAATGGATTGTTGGAAGCACTTACTTGTTTACCATGTAATAGTCTTTTTCCCCTACTACCTTGTCGACTAAGATTTTTGGTCGTTCTCATGCTCAATGAGTAAGGTAGGGTATATCAGTAAGCACTTATGTGATATGCGTTTAGTAAATGACCTCTATATGAACTGTTCTTAAGTTCGATTACATGTTTATTGTTCCATTTAGGTTTATTTGTGTAATAAAGTTTGTTCAACTAAGGGTAAGTTGGAGAAAAAAGAAATATCGGTTGCAAAATTAACAAAGGGAATATAAGGGACTACGACTCACATTCTGAAACAAGAACGTTACCAAAGTATTGTCAAAAGCTTAAGGGCTAAATTGAAAAATCATACCAATATTCTTTTTTTTTTTTTGTCTCTATATTCTTGAGGCTTCATGAATTAGACAAAAGACAAAAACGGTAGGATTAACTTTTTTTTAAGTTCATCTGGACTTTGGCCAGACTACATCCTTGGCAATTTTTATTGAAGCTAAAACACGCTCTCCTGGATTAACACTCAGTGGCCTCTGTTGCTCACCCCGGATTCGAACTTGGTGATTTTTTCCCAACACCAAGCCTTAACCGGTAGGCTGCCCCATTGGGGTTCAGTAGATTAATCTTAGGTCCAATTATCAGGTTGGTTCGTAGATTTAAAAGAATTTAATGAGATTGAAATGATACATTTTTTTGATTAAATTATTTAGTACTGACCGATTTCTAAAAAAAACATTATGAAATTCTTTGAATTCTATAATTTAACGAATTCATCGTTTCTCGACTTCAGTGAAGAAATTGGATTCTTAACAATCAAATGTATTTTCAATTCTATCGAATTTTATTTCATTCTATTACATCAAATTCATTTTGTGCATCAAATCCAATTTCGGTCCCGGATACAATCTAGCTAGTTTAAATATCCTTTACCCGAAAATGCTATTGGTATCTTCTTAATTATGATTTTTACAAATTTAGTATTATAATAACATTGTTTTTTTTTTTCTCAAACTTCGAACTTTTTTTAGAAAAAATTAAAATCCTTGTATCATTTTTAAAAATCTTTAAAACAATTAAACATTGATCCCTCACATATTGGCCTGGGTCCCATGACCAATCCCATACCGGATCGGATCATGGGTTTTAGCAAGAAGTACATTGATTTAACACAAGAAATAGTCATCAACAGTTGGATGAACATTATATACTATTGGGCTACAACCAGCTCCACCTAATCCAAGACAGAACAGGGTTCAATTTAACCATCTCTAAATAAGATGAAGGATTATGTGAGAAATTGAGTTAACGGTGAGAAGTGGATCTTAACCCTTAATCCCTTTTAATCCCATGCCCTCCTATAAATTGCGCCTTATAAGAGAATTGATCGTGTGCATCTCGGTGTATCCCATCCTAATGTTCATCCCATTTCTCATCTAACGTTGATCACTACTTCTCAAGTTTCTCATGCTAACTTCAACTTTTCATTGGAGCCCAACCCGTCTAAATAAAGTATAATATGTATGTATGGTTTAATTACCTGGACCTTGGTGGCTTCAGCAACAAACCCAAGAACAGCAGATAACAAACCCATGGTGGCTCCAATAATTGGAGCAATGTTAGTTGTGGTCATTGTGGAACTCTGATCACCATGGCTAACCATCTTAGATGCATATAATAACTACAAATAAAAGACAGAAGTCCTTATAACTATATATATATATATGTGTGTGTGTGTGTGTTTAATGTTTGCCCTTTTCCCTATGGATTGTTGTTGTTTGTAGTGCTTTAATATATCCGTGAAGAAAAACAAGAAAGTAATGTGTGTTTAAAAGTATGTAACATCCGTCATTATCCATATAAATTGTAATCGTTGATTTTATTGAAAGAGTCACATTAGCTTCTAAGAAAATAACGAAATTTGCTTCTTATTCATTTCTTGGAGTAAACGAGACATATTAAAGTAAAACAAAACAAAATTTTACATTATAGAACACTAAAATACTTTAAGAATTGTCTTCCAGTGCTAAGGCGCCTGTGGCGGATTGGTTATCGCTCGGGGGTTCATAGCACCCTAACCGAGTTCGAGCATTCCCGTGCGCATGCCTGAGAAATTTAAGTGGGGCCATGTTTAGCCCCCAAAATTGTTGAGGATTAGTCGGGCTTTGGCCCGAACACCCTTCAAAAGAAAAATACTTTAAATCGAGAATGTTACCCTATAAGATAAGTGGGAATAATAAATCTTACTAATTACTATTAAACACTTATTCAGTAAGCATTTGATAAAAAATCATTGACTAATGCCTAGTCACCTTTTGTAAGTAAAATAGTTTTGAAACTTTTTATATTTATAATATAAATCGCTTACAATATTTGTCTCCAGACCCCACAATTGAGATATAAATGTTCGATATTTATATTTATAATATAAATCAAATCAAAGTTACATTGGTTGTATTATGGTGTAATTTGTCCTTAAAATATCTTATTAGTAACCCAATAAATCAAACATTTTAAAACAGTCAATATTTAGGGGCTTTACTTAACGTGTATCGGATGAACGCTTATCGGTATCGCTTACCTAATCGATTGAGCATGACAAGCAGCATGAATATTTGCCGTTAACGGTATATGAAGAAAGAGACTTTTGTCTAACAAGTGTTTAATTTAAGATGGTTATTAACAATTCATTTTAATGGACAAAAATATTACATGAAAAAAATAAGTGATGAATAGCTTAACTTCCGAATCAATTTCATGAGATTAAATGTTTAACATTGATTTGTAGCAAATAAGAACTACCGATTCATTTATTATTTAATTTCTATTTAATAAAAACTTTAAGATCATTCATATCAGTGTAATGATGATTTGTGTGTATCATATTTTAGAATTGCTAAGTAACATAGATACATATGTTGATAATAAATCACTAACATTATCTCTAAACTATATAGAATCTACGTATTTCACTCTTATGTTATACAAGACGAAACCACTTTGGAAATGACAACCCGCGCAAGGTACAAATGATCGTTGAATATCCTTTCTTGTATGTTATTCTAGCATACGACCTTTGTTCTATATAATACATATATAATAAATTACAAGTTCTTTTTGTTATTTAATAATGGTATTGTAAATATTACATTATTGCTTATCAATTATTTATTTATGATATAAAATGAAGAAAAAAGGTAGAAGGGAATATTCTATAAAAAGGGTGAAATCTTAGGTCTAACTCCGTCGAAGATATTGTTATACACAAAATTTGTCCTAGTTGAATGGTTGTATGTTTTAGGCTATGTTTGGCAAGCGTAGCTTATAAGCTAGCTGGTAGCTGATAAGCTAGCGGATAGCTGATAAGCTAGCTGTTGATTGATAAGCTTGCTAGTAGCTGATAAGCTAGCTGTTGAACAAATTATGTTTGGCAAAAACTAGCTTATGAGTATGTAAAATGACCAAAAAGGGTACATTTGAATTTAATAATTAATATTAATAAGGGTATAATTGGAAAAAGCTACAATAAGCTTCTCATAAGCTACTCAAAGTAGCGTTTCAAAAAGCTAGCTTATAAGCTAGCTGATAAGCTAGCTTCCTGGTACATGTTTGGATGGACTAGCTTATGCTTGCCAAACCAAGCCTTAGAAGATATATAGAGTCATCTTATTTTGAAAACTCATTAATTTGTGGAAACTTTGGAAACCATGTTTTCCACCAATCATAATCCATTTTCTTGTTTATTTTTGGTAATTTTATTTATTTTATTTTTGTGATGCTTAATTATAGGAGTTGGTGGTTATGATTTTGAATTTTGCAATTAATCTTGTCGATTGATCCTTCTAATCAATGGTTGATGTAGCGTGTATGGGATAAACACAGATCAAATACGTTGATTCAAAGAATACCGTATTCAACCTCTTCTAAAGTTTGTTGATTCGAAGAATACCAAACCTGATAAGTGTCTAAATGTTGCCACTTATGGAGTCCTTTTTATGACAAATTGTGTCTTTATTTTGCCCAATAATGTAGTTTGAGTCTAGTTTACTTCTGTTTTTAAGATAATTTCATTTCTCATGACTTATGTGCTTAAATGTGTAAATTAGTAGTTAATTAGTGTTATTTCACTGTTTTTCAGGCTTTGGAAAGGAGCAGTTGCAGGACAGCCCTTTGGGAGTGCTATAGGAATGCCACCGGACTGCTGCAGGAATGCTGAAGGAAGGTTTCTGGGCCAGCTCATTACTTTTGATTCAAGGAACTGCTTTTGGATCTGACCCGACTTTTGACCCATGGGTTGCTTTTGTCAGACAATCAAGCCTGTTTACAGCTGTCTCCCTCTTTCAAGCCTTTTATTTGCCTATAAATACCATGTAGTTGTAACCTTAATTTCTTACATTTGATCCATATCACTTTCTAGTGATTTGGTTTCTCTTGTCACTACTCTTTAGTTCTTAGCTGCTGTTTAGATTTAATTTTCTGTTCTTAAGTTCTTAGTTTGAAACTCTTGGTTCTTGAAACCAATCCGTAGCATAATATTTTGAATCTTCCTAGTTTATGTCTTAATCTCTATACGGGTTTAAGCATTCAAACTAGTGTTGTTGTTGTTCTTAGTAGTTTTAATCAAAGTAATCTTTTGAAAAATCATCTTGTGTTGTGTTCTTGTTGTTAAAGTTCCAGCTTTTGATCTTGAAACTGTTCTTGTTACTAAAATCCAAAGTTTGTAGTTTTAATCATCTTGTTTCCTAGGAGTTGTTTTACACTCTGATTCTTTCTTAGAAAAGAACGTATTGTGTTCCAACTACCAAAATCAGTGTTTTCAAAATACCTGTTAACATTTTAGCTGTTAGAAAATAGTTGCTTAAATCCCAAGTTACAAGTACAACCTAGGATTGCTTTTGTCCTTTCAAGTACATGTGTAAGTACTTGTTGTCCTTTTTGTCCCCTAAGTGTACTCTAGTAGTACTTTTGTCTCCCAAAATCCTTACAAGCAAGACTTTTGTTCCAAGTAACTAATCAGTATTTTATTTACCTGCTAATTAACTAACTGCTGCTAACTTTCTAACTTCTTGGAATTACTACACTCTGTTTCTCTCTAGTAGAGAACGTATTGTGTAGTAATTACCAATTTACTTTTATTGCAATTTACTTTCTAGCAATTTTACTGGTCATAAATCCAGTGTTTAATTTCCTGTCAGTTACTTTTCTGCAACTTACTGGTCAATCCAGTCTTTACTGGTCACTCCAGTGTTTACATTCTGCAATCTACTGGTCAGTCCAGTACTTTAATTTACTGCAATTTATTTACTGTTTTTGGGATTACTTACACTCTGTTTCCCTCTTAGAAGGGAACGTATTGTGTAAGTAATTACCACTCAATTGCTTTTCTTGCCATCATTTCCCAACTGGTCATTATTCCAGTATTCACATTTCCAAGTTATGAGTTAAACACTTGAGCTTGGGGTGTGGGGAAATATTGAGTGCAATGTAGTTGTAATTGTTCTAGATACAATTGTATATTATTGTGTTAACTATTTATTGCAGGAGTTTGAAGCGTTTCATTGAAGATTAAGTTAGGTTGATTGACGCCCAATCTAGTTTATGAAAATGCATTAACTTTCAGAGTTAAGGTTTACGTTAAAACAAATGCAGTAAAGTGAGAACAATATTACAGTGCTAAACTATTTATTACAGGTGTTTGAAACGTTACATTGAAGATTAAGTTGGATTAGTCTAGCTTATGAAAATGCATTAACTTTCAGAGTTAAGGATAACGGGAGAATAACTGTGGTAATGTGTAAAGTCTGTATATGGTTTTTATCTGGTTATGAAGGTAACACTGGTTGTGCTAGGGCAAGTGACTAATATCACACCTGATTGCATGTTGACCTGTGTGCACTGTGGTCGGCCGTCTAGCCAGTGGTTTCACAGTTTTATAAAGCATCTTTAAACTACAAACAACCCTTTTTGTGTCTCTTTATTACCTGCACCCTGGGTTCTTTTTCTCCAATAGATTTTTACACACACTCACTCACCATTTGCTAAAACAAGCATCGGTTAAAATCCTCGAATTCACCATCTGAAATCATCCCTTAACTGCTTTACCAACAACTGAAAAGACTCTTGCATTATTCCTTCTCTGTGGAAACGATATCTGGTATTTACTTACTATTATTACTTGTTACGGGACGACAGTAGTTCAAGGTGTATACTTGCGCCTGGTTCTATTTTCCAGTTGAATCTCACAGTTCACCTCAGTCGTTCTTTTTCTGGTGGTTGTCCTTTTGCCTTTGTTCTCCTTATTCCATCAAGGTGGGTAGGGGTAAAAGGAAATTAACAGGCAAGTTTTTGGCGCCGTTGCCGGGGAAGGAAGTTAAGGATCAATTCAGTTTTAAGTAGAGTTTTTAAGTTTTGATTTTTCTAACACCTTTTTCAGAAAAGAAAAGAAAAATATTATTTTATGCCAAGAAAAGCACGAGGGGAATTTTTTGAACTTGATCCAGAGATTGAACAAACTCTCCGTTGGCAAAGAAAAGTACAAAAAGATCTTTTGAAAACCATCAAAATGTTACACCAACAAGAAGAAAACCCACCCCCACATCCGAGTGATGATGAGGAGGAGTACAGTGATGAGGAGGAACTCTATCAGGAGCAAGATATCATTCAACTTGCTAATTCTAAGGATGGCGGGATTATGGACTATGCTATTCCTGTTTTGGGCCAGCTCCATTCAGGAATACTTAGGCCCAAAATCAAAGCCGCCCATTTTGCTCTAAAACCCCTGATGTTTTCCATGATCCAAACTAATGGCCAATTCGGTGGTACTGCAGTTGAAGATCCGCATTCTCATCTAAAATCTTTTATGCAAATAACTGATTCTTTCCGTATACCGGGAGTTTCACCAAGTGCCTTGAGGTTATCTCTTTTTCCATTTTCCCTTAAGGAAAGAGCCAGAGCCTGGTACGATTCACTCGAACCAGATTCTATAACCTCATGGAACCAAATGGCAGAAAAATTTCTAAAAAAAATATTTTCCACCCACCAGGAATGCTAAGTCCCGGCTTGATATTTCCACTTTTAAACAATGGGAGGATGAAGCAGTTCCTGATGCATGGGAAAGATACAAAGAACTTTTGAGAAAATGCCCTCATCATGGCATTCCGTACTGCATACAGCTAGAAACCTTTTACAATGGGTTAACACCCACTGCAAAGGGAATGATAGATGCTACTGCAGGCGGAGCTTTCACTGGAATCACATACAATGAAGGATTTAAGATCCTAGAAAAAATATCCAACAACAATGGGCATTGGGCTGACCCACGGGCAGTTCCACCAAGGAGAAATGCTGCTAATGTTCAGGATACAGATGCCTACTCAGCTTTGGCTGAGCAAGTTTCCAATATGGTTGAGATGATGAAGAATCTGACCAACCCTAATGGAAATGAGAGGTCACCTAAAAAAGTCCGTTTTGTCACTTGCTCTTACTGTCAAGAGAACCATTTATTTGATGACTGTCCTGAAAATCCTGAAAGTGTTAACTATGTTGGCCATAACAATCACACACAGACTGGGGCCTTCTCTCCTACTTACAATTCTAAGTGGAGAGATCACCCTAATTTTTCATGGCGTAGTCCGGCACTTAACTCACCTATGCAGAAACCCCATGGTCAGACCAATCACCCTAGTCAGAATAATCACCACCAACAACAACAGAGGCATGTTCATTTTCAAAACCAGAACCATCAATCTTCTTCTTCTCACCATAGGAACAACAATCAGAATGATGCCCCTCTTACCTTGGAGGCAATGTTGAAAGGCTTCATGGCCCAAACACAGGCATCAATCAAAAATCTGGAAAGCCAGGTTGGCCAGATAGCTCAGGAGATTAAGAAAAGACCTGATGGGACTTTACCCAGTGATACTGAGACTCCTCAGAGACCTGGGAAAGAACAAGTCAAAGTTGTGACCCTTAGGAATGGTAAGACCTTAATAGAAAACAATCAGGTGAAATCACACACACCACCTGAGAAAAAAGATAAAGAAAAAGAAAATACAAAAACAGAGCCCGAGAAGAAAAAGGTAGAAAAAGAAAAAGATTTTGCACCATCCACGTCTTCTGATTTTCCACAGTCTTCTAGAGACAACAACAAGAGACCTCTGACTCATGCGCCACTTCCTGAAAGGTCAGACCTTCCACTTTTATTTCCCAATGAGTCAAAGAAAATCCAAAAAAGAGAGAAAACCCATGTTAGTGATGTGTCACAATCTGGTGACAGTCCTAAGATTCATAGTACACCAAACAGTCCAGATACAATCCCTGAGGCAGAACCTGTAATACAACAAGTAGTAGAATATGATGTCCTGCCTACCCCACCACCATTACCAGACCAATTCCTGGAAAGACTACTATTCCATCTTCAGTCAGTCGTTATGTCCCTTACCCCCAAAGGTTAAGGAATCAAAAAGAGGAAATACAGTTTAAGAAATTTCTGGATGTTTTCAAGCAACTTCACATAAACATACCTTTGGTTGAGGCTATTGAGCAAATGCCAAGTTATGCTAAGTTTCTTAAAGACATCTTGAACAAAAAGAAAAAGCTGACTGAATATGAGACAGTAGCTCTGACTAAGGAATGTAGTGCCTTGTTAACCAACAAAATCCCACCAAAGATGAAAGATCCGGGATGTTTTACTATACCTTGTCTGATAGGAGGAAAGAATGTAGGGAAAGCCCTATGTGACCTAGGTGCTAGTATTAACTTGATGCCTTTATCCATTTTCAAATCCTTAGGCATAGGTGAAGCTAGACCTACCACTGTGACTCTATCTTTAGCTGACAAAACCATAGCCTATCCTGAAGGAAAAATTGAGGATGTCCTAGTCCAGGTTGATAAGTTCATCTTTCCAGCTGACTTTATTATCTTAGACTTTGAAGCAGACAATGATGTTCCCCTCCTTCTAGGTAGACCTTTCTTAGCTACAGGCAGAACCTTGATAGATGTCCAGAAAGGAGAGTTGACCATGAGAGTCCATGACCAAGAAGTAACTTTTAATGTGTTTAATTCTCTTAGGTACCCTGATGATAGAGAGGATTGTTCCATTCTGACTGTGATAGAGACTTGGTGTGAGAATGAGAGTAGAAGAGAAGCCCTAGGAATAGCAGAGTCTGATAGTGATAGTGATGAGGAAGATTGTGAGGAGATAGTGATGCCTGAGGAAATCTTTGCCTTTGAAACCTTAGAGATTGAAGATAGGAAGACTCTTGTCCCTTCTTTAGATGTTGCCCCAGATTTAGAACTGAAACAACTTCCCTCACATTTGAAGTATGCATTCTTAGAACACCCAGGGAAGTTACCAGTCATAATTTCATCATCATTAGACCCAGACCAGGAAGATAAGTTGGTCCAGATGCTAAAACAGCACAAGAAAGCCATTGCTTGGACCATTGCTGATATCAAGGGCATAAGCCCTACTGTTTGTCAACACAAGATTATTCTTGAAGACAAAAATTTCACTTCAGTTGAGCCTCAAAGGAGACTCAATCCTGTTATGAAAGAAGTAGTTAAAAAGGAGATCTTGAAATGGCTTGATGCTGGCATAATCTATCCCATTGCCAGTAGTACTTGTGTCAGTCCAGTTCAATGTGTACCCAAAAAGGGTGGAGTTACTGTTGTACCAAATGAGAAAAATGAACTTATACCCACCAGAGTAGTATCAGGTTGGAGGATATGCATGGACTATAGAAGGCTTAACAAAGCCACTCAAAAAGACCATTTTCCTTTACCTTTTGTAGACCAAATGTTAGACAGACTGGCAGGTAAGGAGTTCTATTGTTTCTTAGATGGTTACTCCGGTTACAATCAAATAGCCATTGCACCAGATGACCAGGAAAAGACCACTTTTACATGTCCCTATGGCACTTTTGCCTTTAGGAGGATGCCCTTTGGATTATGTAATGCCCCAGCCACTTTCCAGAGATGTATGATGTCTATTTTCTCTGATATGCTAGAAAACTCTATGGAAATTTTCATGGATGACTTTTCTGTATATGGGACATCATATGAGCAGTGTTTGAAAAATCTTGAAAAAGCTCTGGAAAGATGTGAAGATACTGATTTAGTCTTGAATTGGGAGAAATGCCATTTCATGGTTAAAGAGGGTATAGTTCTGGGACATCTCATATCCAATAGAGGCATTGAGGTAGACAAAGCAAAGTTGGAGGTAATTGCAAAATTACCTGAGCCAACCACTGTGAAAGGAATCAGAAGTTTCCTTGGACATGCAGGGTTTTACAGGAGATTCATAAAAGATTTTTCCAAAATCTCAAAACCCTTGTGTGTGTTACTTCAGCATGATCAGGAGTTTATTTTTGATGAAGATTGTAAAAAGGCTTTTAAAACCCTAAAAGAAGCTCTGGTCACTGCTCCTGTTGTAACCACACCTGACTGGTCCCAACCTTTTGAAATAATGTGTGATGCTAGTGACTGGGCAGTTGGAGCTGTATTAGGGCAAAAGAAAGGAAAGATTTTTCACCCTATATACTATGCTAGTAAAACCCTCAATGATGCTCAAATCAATTACACCACTACTGAAAAGGAATTATTGGCTGTGGTTTTTGCTTTTGAAAAATTCAGATCTTACTTGATGGGGATCAAGGTAATTGTTCACACTGATCATTCTGCCCTCAAGTACCTTATTTCTAAAAAAGATGCAAAACCTAGGCCGATAAGGTGGGTCTTGTTGTTACAAGAGTTTGATTTGGAGATCATTGACAGAAAAGGAACAAATAATCAAGTGGCTGACCACTTGTCAAGAATAGAAAAGCAAAAAGAGATTGTACATAGTAATGACATCTGTGAAGTATTTCCAGATGAGAGGATATTAGCTGTGAACCATTTTTCCATACCTTGGTTTGCAGACATTTGTAATTTTTTAGCATGTGAAATCATTCCTAAAGATTTTAATAAATATCAAAAGAAAAAGCTTTTATCTGATTGTAGAAAATATCTTTGGGATGATCCTTACTTGTTTAAAATTTGTGCAGATCAGGTGATCAGAAGGTGCATTCCAAAAGAAGAAGTGACTTCAATCATACATCATTGCCACACAGGACCTTGTGGAGGTCACTTTGGAGGCCACAGAACTGCAGCTAAAATTTTACAGTCTGGATTCTACTGGCCTACTCTACATAGAGATTGTCATGACTTTGTAAAAAGTTGTGATGAGTGTCAGAGAAGTGGAAATATTTCCAGAAGGAATGAAATGCCCCTCAATGGAATTCTAGAAATAGAGTTATTTGATGTGTGGGGTATTGACTTTATGGGACCTTTTCCTGTTTCCAACAATTGTTCTTACATACTGGTAGCTGTAGACTATGTGTCTAAATGGGTAGAGGCTATGGCCTGCCACTCTAATGATGCTAAAACTGTTGTCAAGTTCTTACAAAAACACATTTTCACTAGATTTGGTACACCACGTGCCTTAATTAGTGATGAAGGCACACACTTCCTAAATAATTTACTTGAGGAACTTCTACTGAAATACAACATTCAGCACAGGGTGGCCACTGCTTATCACCCTCAAACCAATGGTTTGGCTGAGTTGTCAAATAGGGAAATTAAAGGCATTTTGGCTAAAGTAGTCAAACCACACCGCAAGGATTGGGCCTCCAAATTGGATGATGCCCTGTGGGCCTATAGAACTGCACTCAAAACCCCTATTGGAATGTCCCCATATAAGTTAGTTTTTGGAAAAGCCTGTCACCTGCCTGTAGAATTAGAGCATAAGGCCTACTGGGCCATCAAAGAGCTGAACATGAGTCTGGATGAGGCTGGTAAGAAAAGAATTTTACAACTCTGTGAAATGGAAGAACATAGGTATTTTTCCTATGAGAATGCCAAACTCTATAAAGAAAATACCAAGAAATGGCATGATAAAAAGATTCTTCTAAAAGACCTGTATGAAGGACAAAAAGTTTTACTGTTCAATTCTAGAGAGAAGTTATTCCCTGGAAAGCTAAAATCTAGATGGACAGGTCCTTTTGAAATTTCAAAAGTATACCCCTACGGAGTAGTTGATTTAATTGATCCGGACAGAGGTACTACTTTCAAGGTAAATGGACAGAGAGTGAAACCATTTCTTGAGCCAGTTCCAAATCCACATCAGCCTGACATGGCTGATGACTCTGATTTCTAAAATAAATAAATGTTGTCTTTTTGTAAATAAGTTAATTTTTCTATTTTTCCTTTTTGTTTTTACTTACATAAAAAGAAAAAGATCTCACAAAAATAATTAGTTTTAAGTCATTTAGTAGTATTAGGTTTTTAGAAAGTATTTTGAAAATCCAAAAATAAGTTATTTTTAGAACAAGTTATAATAATTTTGAAAATCAACAAAAAGATTTATTAGTTGTAACTAGGTAAGTAGTCTATCTAGATAATTAGAGTTAGGTTTAAATAACATAGTAATATTAGTTTTCATAATTCTTTTCTCAAAAATCCAAAAAGAGTTGCTTTTAGGTTAAGTTAGAATAAATATTAAAGTTTTTATTAGTTGTAATATTAGTCTAGCATTAACCTTAGTGTACTTAGTCTAAGTCTCTTTAGTCTAGATAGTATTAGGATATATTAGTGGAAGTACAACTAATATTAGGCATATAGATAAAATTATGTAGTTAATGGTAATGTTAGGAAACATAAATAAAATTAGGTTATAGTTAATTTTTTTAGTTAGCAAAATTCTTTTAGAAAATAATTTTTGAAAAACACCAAAAAAATAATTTTTATTATTTGAAAATCAGAAAAAGAAAAGAAAAATAATCCTGTTTTAATCAAATCTGATTTTGGGTCAGAATGGATGTAATGGGCTAATCAACCTATTCTCCTAACTTAGGCCCTACACCCGGTTTAATTAAAATAAATAAAACGGGCCATTAAACAAATCAAGTAAGCCCAAATAAATAAAAGAAAACAAATTAATCTGATTTGTTTACCTCTTGTTGCAGGCCCACTCTCTCAAGCCCAAGTCTCATTTAGTTAGAATCAAACGACACCGTTAGCCCCTAACGGTTACTTCGCCGGAAAATTTAGAGAGACCATCATCACGCTGACGTCACCTGTCTTGAGAAGACAACGGTTCAGAAGCCTGTCTCCCTCAAGATAACGAACTCGTCTTCATTGCCAGCCATTTCTACACTTTCAATCTGTCATCTCTGCAACAAATAGCTTCTAATTTGTACTTGAAAGAAGATCATCGGCGTTTCCACTTTGGGTAATAGCCGAAGGCTGCGATTCTGTACTTGGAAGCATTGACCGGAAACCACCAAGAGGGAAACCACCATCTCAAACCACCATTAAACCTCTTTATTTAACCCTCTCCATCTTTAATTTCATTAATCCCTTTCCTAATCAAGCCCTACTGTGAAATGCCAATGACTAAGAAAACCATCCGGGAAAAACACAATTCCGGTGATACACCCCCTAATTCCGGTGACAATCCCTTAAACAAAACCCCCATTGCTGCAATCCCTGTTAGAAGTGTAAAGCCTTTGAAAGAGAAACCAAAAGCAAGGGCCAAATCTGTAGCAAAGAAACCGAAGGCCAGTCCAATCAAGCAAAGGAGGAATACAAGAAGTAGCAAAGTTTTGAAGACCAAACCCATGGCTGCAAGTGAGGGATCTGCCATTGGAGTATCATCTGAAGGGAGTACAAACTCCAAGGAAGAAGAGAGGGGAGAAACTTCAAAGATGCATGTAGCAGAAGAGGATAAGAAGAAAGGGGAAGGATCATCTCACCAAGGTAAATCTGCCCTTGATACTCTTGCCTTGGTTGCTGAGAGATCATCTACACCAAAGTCCCTTGGTGTAGATTTTGATTCTGTTCCTATCACTGAAACAACCCAGGGAGGATCAACCACCATTCCAGCCTACCAATACATTCAACAGGCCACAGGTTCAACACCAAAACCTTCCACCACTAAAGCCTTAGAGAAACCCTTTGGTCCTAACACCATAGTTGGAATGGCCTTAAGTCAAAATCTTGATGATGCCTTGGCTGCTCAAGATGAGATTCTAGGTCTCTCCACAACCATGAAAGGGCAATCTTCCAAGCAACCACAACAAACCATCCCTAACCCACCTTCCTTAAACTATACCCCTGCCAATACAGCCCCTATTAGTGACAAGATAGCTAGATTGTTCACTAACCATGCCTTGTCACAAATGCAACCTAGACCATCCTATCAAACCTACAACCATCCTTTCTATACCACCCATGGAACCCACTATGTCCCTTTTAGATTTCAAACCCCAGAACCTAGACCTACACCCAACCAAAACCCCTTTGCAGACTACACTATAGCCCAACTCCAAGCTATCATCAATGCTAGGCAAGCTAGCACCCAAGCCTCAACCTTCATACCCCCTGGTTTTGGCCCTATGGCCAACCAGGCTACCTCTAGCCAAAACCCCCAACCCAAACAACCTGTGGAAACAAGGGAATTGGTGGTGGCCAAAGAAACAGTGAAGAGGGTAGAGACTGTGGGAACAAGTGGAGCAGCCTTGGAGCCTATTCTTGAGCAGTTGGAATGGGATATGGGTGCATCTAGTGGAAAGAAGAAGACTGATAAGGGAAAGCAGCCACAGGATCAACCAATTGATGAACCTGCTATGCATGAGGATGTTGTGCATGACACTTTTGTGCACAACAGTCCTACCCATGAGGAGGAACCTGAAAGAGGAGATGGTGACACACTAAGGGCAGAGGAGGTACATGATGAGCAACACATAGAAAAACAGGTTGAAAAGCCTGTAGTGAAAGAAGTGTTCAAAAAGAGGAGGCTGATCACTCAATCTGAGAAGGATGAGAGGGATAAGAAGAGAAGAAAGGAGGCTTGGGAGGCTGAGAAAGAAAGATTGAACAAGAAGGCTGAGGAAACTGCAAGAAAGAAGATAGAAGCAGAGGGAAGATTGAAAGCAGAAGCTGCTGCTAAGAAGAAAGCTGAAGCAGAAGAAAGAAAGAGGATAGAAGCTGAAGAGAGGAAGAAAGCAGAGGCTGAGGAGAAGAGAAAGCAAGAGAGAGCAAGAGAAGTAGAGTTGGCCAGAAAACAGAAGGCCAAAGAACAAGAGGTAGAGACTCAGAGAAAGAAGAAGGCTGCTAGCACAGGGCCACCAAAGAAGAGGAGGATGAGGAGTACTACCCACCTCCAAGTCCCCCTCCTCAGAGAATCACCAGGCAGAAAACTAAGCAGACTAGTGGACACCACCATGCAGTGCTCCAGCAGTCCTCTGACAGTCCTGCAGCACCTCCATCCAGGCACAAGAAGAAGAAGGTAATTTCAGCTAGTACCTCACCCATGGATTTACTCAGTGGACCTTTGGCTGTTAGCAAATACCCCACATATGCCAATAGGTCAGCTCACACCCCTAGGGTCTATCCCAAAACACTTGTGCATGCCTACCCTGAACTAAAGAGGGTGGTTGAGGCAATGAATTGCGAGACTCTGCTTGACTGCATAGGGGAGTATAACTTGGATTGGGTGAGGGAATTCTACACAGAACTGGCTGTCACCCCTGGAACTGAGCTAATGGTTAGACAGACCCCAATTTCATACTCTGCTGAGGCCATTAATGAACTGTTGGGCCTCACACCTCCAGTAGAATCAGAGTATGACAGATTGCAAACTCAGGCCACCCCAGAAGACTATGAGATGCTGATAGAGAGGCTGAGTGTAGAGGGGTCAGGTTGGGATACCAAATACAAGCAGAAGATCCTAAAGGGACATACTCTAAAGGGAGAAACCAATGTTTGGTTCTACTTTATGAGGCACACCCTCTTCCCAACCAGCCATGATACTGATTTGGATATGGATAGGGTATACTATCTCTATTGCATAGTAGAAGGGCACCAGTTTGATGTGGGTGCCCTGATCAGCAAAGCCATGAGGTATTGCATAGAGAAAGGAAACAAGCAGCTTCCTTACCCTTCCATTATCCAGAAGATGCTAGAGAAAGCCAAGGTTCCAGTTCTATCCACTGACAAGATCAACAGAGACAAGGTGATGATAGACAAACAATCTCTGTTGAGATTGTTGAGGTTCCCAAATGCCCCTGAAACTGGTGGTCAGACTTCCAATTCTGGATTGGAGTCTTTGAAGACTGAGCTGATGGATGCCATGGAGAGACAGACTGAGGAGATCAAGGATCTGGTGAAGGCTAAGCACAGAAAGCTCAAGGAGAAGCTGCAGGTAATTGAGAGGGATGTGGAGAAGATCAAGAAAGAGAGGGAGCAGGAGGCCTTGCACAAGATGTACAAGGAGCAGATCAAGGAGGCCTATAGGTTGGGACAAGCCCAACAACCTCTAAAGATGCCTCCCAGACCCAAGGATGTGCTCCAGGAGGATTCACCTACTCAGTCTGAGTAGGACAGGTTCTATCATCCTCCCTTTTACATTCCCTTGTCAATTACCATATGACTAGTAGCATGCTTAGCTTTGCACAACAAAAATGTCTGTTCTCTGCCTGTTTGTATATATATTAGTATGTTAGCATGTTTAGATTTTCTGTTTTGCACACATTTGCACTCACACACAGTTTGCACATAGGGGCAGTCCCCCTAATTACATTCATGTGAATTGTGATGCACAATGAGTAGAGGCAATCCCTCTACCTCATTTGGTTGATTTTGAATGCACTAATCACAAGGGCAGTCCCCTTGAGGTTCTTGGTCTTGTTGGATTCCACACACATAAGAGGCAGTACCTCTTAGATTTCACATCATTCAACCTTGTGGTGCATTTGTAGTTTATTGTTTGTTTGAGTTATCCCATGGCATGTAATCTGTTGATGCCCTTTTTGGGAAAATTTGCTGAATTTTAGGTAGGTTGATAGTTCCAAACTTTGTCATGGACAAAGTTTGAGGTTGTTAAAATTTTGAGTCTTTTATTTTTGATTTGCTGATTTTAGTCTTTAGTTTCAAGCTTAGTCTAAAACTAAGTTTGAGGTTGTGTGAAATTTTCTTATGATTCGCTGGATTTTAGATTTTAAACTCAAACTTTGCCTTAAGCAAGTTTGAGGTTGGTAAAGTTAACTAGTTTCTTTGTTTTTGATGACTTTCCAAACTTGAGTGTTATACAACATCTCAAGTTTGAGGTTGATGTTTTTAAAAGTATGTAGAATTGATGGCAGTGTGACCCTTTGGGAAACATTGTCATTTTTACTTTTCGGTTTCAAATTAGGATTTTTAGTTTGTTAAATGTTGAGTCTTAATCCATAATTGGTGTTCATTCACTAATTTGCTTGGATAAGTTGCTGAATTTTAGGTAGTTTTGCTCACTAAGTCATGATAGCATAGAAATTGAGTCACTTTTATTTGAGTCTTGCAATAGATGAAATGGAAAACAGTCCCATTCTCATCTTTGCCTTTCTAGTTTAAATTGGGAACTGATTTTCTGGAATTGTTCATCTGTTTGTGCACTGTGATCTGAATTGGCATACTCTTTAATGTCTACATGATCTTATAGCCTTAATAAATCTAGATGTGATCTTTTTGAAAGATAGTTGTTAGCATAGAAAATAAGTCCAAAACAGTTTGAGAGAAATCATAGGTTGAGTTATCATATGGCAAGCCATTCTTGGGCTTTCATTCCTATATTACAAGCCCACAAATACTTCTTCTTTGATACAATGGGGACATTGCATCCCATAAGTTTGAGGTGGGGAGAATGTCTTGCATATACACTCAACCCTTCCTCACCTCATTAAGCCAAACACATCATTAAGCCAAATGAGCCAAACTTATCACTAAATTTTTTGTAAATTTTGTTTAGTTTAGTGCATAATCTGTGTTAAAAGACACAAAGTGCTTAAAAGAGACCTAAAGGTCCATCAATACCTCAATAAGAGATGAATGGTAATAAAATCATACCATTGAGTGATTGTTGTGAGATGTGTGAAAAGAGGCTTATGCATGCAAAGAAAGAATGGCCAACATGCACCCTCAAATCAGAAATGCCTTGATGACTCTAGACTTAGGACTAAATCTGTGTTGCACCTTGAAATCAGGAAAGGAACCATGATTTGTGAAGGGCTATTTGTTTTCATGTCATCCATATAAGCCAAAAGGATCTTTGTGTACATACTCTTGAAAACTGTCCAAATTTTTTGTCAAAATTTTCAGATATTGAGTCTTTATTTTGTCTTTTTGGTTGTTTGGGGACAAACAACATTTTAAGTTTGAGGTTGTGATAAGTGTCTAAATGTTGCCACTTATGGAGTCCTTTTTATGACAAATTGTGTCTTTATTTTGCCCAATAATGTAGTTTGAGTCTAGTTTACTTCTGTTTTTAAGATAATTTCATTTCTCATGACTTATGTGCTTAAATGTGTAAATTAGTAGTTAATTAGTGTTATTTCACTGTTTTTCAGGCTTTGGAAAGGAGCAGTTGCAGGACAGCCCTTTGGGAGTGCTATAGGAAAGCCTGTTTACAGCTGTCTCCCTCTTTCAAGCCTTTTATTTGCCTATAAATACCATGTAGTTGTAACCTTAATTTCTTACATTTGATCCATATCACTTTCTAGTGATTTGGTTTCTCTTGTCACTACTCTTTAGTTCTTAGCTGCTGTTTAGATTTAATTTTCTGTTCTTAAGTTCTTAGTTTGAAACTCTTGGTTCTTGAAACCAATCCGTAGCATAATATTTTGAATCTTCCTAGTTTATGTCTTAATCTCTATACGGGTTTAAGCATTCAAACTAGTGTTGTTGTTGTTCTTAGTAGTTTTAATCAAAGTAATCTTTTGAAAAATCATCTTGTGTTGTGTTCTTGTTGTTAAAGTTCCAGCTTTTGATCTTGAAACTGTTCTTGTTACTAAAATCCAAAGTTTGTAGTTTTAATCATCTTGTTTCCTAGGAGTTGTTTTACACTCTGATTCTTTCTTAGAAAAGAACGTATTGTGTTCCAACTACCAAAATCAGTGTTTTCAAAATACCTGTTAACATTTTAGCTGTTAGAAAATAGTTGCTTAAATCCCAAGTTACAAGTACAACCTAGGATTGCTTTTGTCCTTTCAAGTACATGTGTAAGTACTTGTTGTCCTTTTTGTCCCCTAAGTGTACTCTAGTAGTACTTTTGTCTCCCAAAATCCTTACAAGCAAGACTTTTGTTCCAAGTAACTAATCAGTATTTTATTTACCTGCTAATTAACTAACTGCTGCTAACTTTCTAACTTCTTGGAATTACTACACTCTGTTTCTCTCTAGTAGAGAACGTATTGTGTAGTAATTACCAATTTACTTTTATTGCAATTTACTTTCCAGCAATTTTACTGGTCATAAATCCAGTGTTTAATTTCCTGTCAGTTACTTTTCTGCAACTTACTGGTCAATCCAGTCTTTACTGGTCACTCCAGTGTTTACATTCTGCAATCTACTGGTCAGTCCAGTACTTTAATTTACTGCAATTTATTTACTGTTTTTGGGATTACTTACACTCTGTTTCCCTCTTAGAAGGGAACGTATTGTGTAAGTAATTACCACTCAATTGCTTTTCTTGCCATCATTTCCCAACTGGTCATTATTCCAGTATTCACATTTCCAAGTTATGAGTTAAACACTTGAGCTTGGGGTGTGGGGAAATATTGAGTGCAATGTAGTTGTAATTGTTCTAGATACAATTGTATATTATTGTGTTAACTATTTATTGCAGGAGTTTGAAGCGTTTCATTGAAGATTAAGTTAGGTTGATTGACGCCCAATCTAGTTTATGAAAATGCATTAACTTTCAGAGTTAAGGTTTACGTTAAAACAAATGCAGTAAAGTGAGAACAATATTACAGTGCTAAACTATTTATTACAGGTGTTTGAAACGTTACATTGAAGATTAAGTTGGATTAGTCTAGCTTATGAAAATGCATTAACTTTCAGAGTTAAGGATAACGGGAGAATAACTGTGGTAATGTGTAAAGTCTGTATATGGTTTTTATCTGGTTATGAAGGTAACACTGGTTGTGCTAGGGCAAGTGACTAATATCACACCTGATTGCATGTTGACCTGTGTGCACTGTGGTCGGCCGTCTAGCCAGTGGTTTCACAGTTTTATAAAGCATCTTTAAACTACAAACAACCCTTTTTGTGTCTCTTTATTACCTGCACCCTGGGTTCTTTTTCTCCAATAGATTTTTACACACACTCACTCACCATTTGCTAAAACAAGCATCGGTTAAAATCCTCGAATTCACCATCTGAAATCATCCCTTAACTGCTTTACCAACAACTGAAAAGACTCTTGCATTATTCCTTCTCTGTGGAAACGATATCTGGTATTTACTTACTATTATTACTTGTTACGGGACGACAGTAGTTCAAGGTGTATACTTGCGCCTGGTTCTATTTTCCAGTTGAATCTCACAGTTCACCTCAGTCGTTCTTTTTCTGGTGGTTGTCCTTTTGCCTTTGTTCTCCTTATTCCATCAAGGTGGGTAGGGGTAAAAGGAAATCCTCCACTTTCTTTGGAACAGAACCAGCAACCGGAAGAGACATCAAATCAAGTGGTCCACGAGGCTGAACAGAATAAACCACCTAAAAAGGACTAAAACCAGTACTCCTGTTGACAGCATGATTATGGGCGAACTCAGCTTGACAAAACTTTTAATCCCATGCCTTAACATGATCACCAACCAAACAGCGCAAAAGGTTACCAAGTGACCTGTTAACAACCTCAGTCTGCCCATCCGTCTGAGGATGGTACGCACTGCTGGAATTAAGCTTAGTGTTCACCATGTTCCAAAGACTACGCTAAAAATGACTCAGAAAACGAGTGTCCCTATCAGACACGATAGAAGATGGTAACCCATGCAAGCGATAAATTTCACGAAAGAACAATTGAGCCACCTTAACCGCATTCGTCGTCTTCTTACAGGGAATAAAATGCACCATTTTAGAAAAACGGTCCACAACCACAAAAACAGAGTCATTACCTCGTTGAGTACGCGGTAATCCCAATACAAAATCCATGCTAATATCCACCCACGGCTGTAACGGAACAGGCAAAGGCAGATATAGCCCCGCATTGGTGGCCATTCCCTTAGAGACTTGACAAATCTTGCACCTCTTTACGAACCGATCCACCTCCTTTCGCATAGTAAGCCAAAAGTAGGAAGATTGCACCAACTGTAAGGTGCGGTCACGACCAACATGTCCCTCGCCATGTAACTCCTTGATGATCTGAAGGCGAAGGCTAGAATCTGGAATACACAACTGATTCCCCTTAAAAAGAAAACCATCATGTATAAGAAAATCCGAATTCTGCCCAGATTGAACATCCTGCAAAACAACAGAAAAATAGGGATCGACAGTGAGTTGCTCCATAAGAGTATCGAAGCCTGGCACGGTAACTCTCATAGAAACCAACATGTTACTCCGCATGCTTAACGCATCCGCCACTCGATTAGAAGCCCCAGACTTGTGCTTCACAACAAAAGTGAATTTCTCCAGGAAAGCAATCCACCTCCCATGCTTATGTGAGACTTTGTCTTGGCTGTGCAAATGCCTCAAGGAATCATGATCAGTAAATAGAACAAACTCCTTATGAAAAAGGTAATGTCGCCAGTGCTTTACAGCCTGAACCACCGCATAAAACTCCACATCATAAGTACTATACCGTAGCTTCGGACCCGTCAGTTTCTCGCTGAAATAAGCAATGGGTCGTCCTCCTTGGCTCAACACCCCCCAATCCCAACCTTGGAAGCATCAGTATGTAATTCAAAAGCTTGAGAGAAATCAGGTAGTACCAGAATAGGCGCCGTTGTGAGCTTTTCTTTGATTGACTGAAAAGCCGACTCAGCCGCATCGGTCCAGACAAAGGTCTTACCTTTCATACAGTCAGTCACTGGTGCCATAATGGAGCTGAAATGGGAAATAAACCGCCGATAGAATGAAGCAAGGCCATGAAAGCTACGAACATCGGTTATAGTCTTAGGCGTGGGCCATTGTTTGACAGCCGTCACCTTAGACTCATCCACTTGTATCCCCTCTCCAGAAATAACATATCCCAAAAACAGAACTTTGGGAACCATAAACACACACTTCTTAATGGCTGCATAAAACTTGTCTCTACGAAGTAAAGTCAACACTTGACGGACATGGTCCACATGCTCACCAAAAGTAGCACTGTAAATGAGTATGTCATCAAAGTAGACAACTACAAACTTACCAATAAAAGGCCTGAACAACTGATTCATCACACGCATAAAGGTACTGGGTGCGTTTGATAATCCGAAAGGCATTACCAACCACTCGTACAACCCTTCACGAGTTTTAAACGCAGTCTTCCATTCATCACCAGGCCTAAGCCGAATCTGATAGTACCCACTTTTTAAATCCAATTTCGTAAAAATGGTGGCACCACTAATCTGATCAAGCAAATCATCTAACCGAGGAATGGGAAATCTGTACCTTACAGTAATTTTGTTGATCGCACGGCTATCAACACACATACGCCACGTCCCATCCTTCTTTGGAGTCAACAAAGCAGGAACAGCACAAGGGCTCATGCTCTCCCGGACATGCCCCTTAGAAACCAAGTCCTCTACCTGACGACGCAACTCCTCATGTTCTGCTGGACTCATCCTGTAGTGTGGTCTATTGGGAAGCTGGGCTCCAGGCTCCAAATCAACATGGTGCTGAATATCGCGTAAGGGTGGTAAACCAGCCGGTAGCTCTTCCGGGAACACATCATCAAATTCCCTAAGTAAAGGAACCATGGAATCCGGGACCTTGACCTCCTCAGCCACTTCCTTACCTATCAACACAAAAACACTTTCTGCACTTCCAAGCTCCTCATCAAACTGAGCAAGGGTCAAAAGAGTACCCGAAGGTTTGACAACTAACTCTTTTGGCTTACTAGGATCAAGTGTGATCTTAACACCATCAAATACAAAACTGTAAGTATTAGCTCGCCCGCCATGCACTACATTGCGATCATACTCCCACGGCCTACCCAACAATAAATGACAAGCATCCATGGAGACTACGTCGCACCAAATATCATCCTTATATCTAGTACCAATAGAAAAATGAACGAGAGCACATTTAGAGACCGTTACCTCTCCACCTTTCTTAAACCACTGGAGTTTGTAGGGCTTAGGATGACTCTCTATCTTCAAAGCTAACTTCCGAACGGCATCTTCAGAAATCAGATTGTCGCAACTGCCCGAATCAATGACAAAGCTACACACCTTTCCCGAAACGGTACAAGTCGACTGGAAAATATTATGTTTGAGCCAATCATCGTCAGTGACCTTTGGCGTAAGACAAGAACGTCTCACTACCAGGCTTACCCCTACATCTCCATCGACAAGCTCTTCTTCGTATTGGGGTTCGATGTCATACAAAGGGCCCTTGTGGTACTCCTCTTCGCCGTCATCATCCTGCCAATCTTCAACCTCGCCAAACATAACCCTCTTTCCAGCTCGTTTGCATTCCGACTGTCGATGTCCCGACTCTCCGCAACTGAAACACTTCAACCCACTGCTACTAGGCCCTTTTGGAATCGGCCCCGCATTACCACCCGCAACATTCTTCTGGTTAGGGTTTGGACCACCACGCGGCGTGAGGCTATTTTGACCAGAACTACCCCCAATATTGGCAGGCGCATAAGAACCCCCCCGACGGCTCTGCTTCTCAAAAGCCAAAGCCCTTTGATGAGCCTCTGAGATAGTTATCGGATCAAACAGGTTCACGGAGTCCATGATCTGACCCCGCAGCCCTCCAATGTACCGAGACACAAGATGCGCCTCCGACTCCTGAATATCATTATGAGCTATCAACTTGTAAAACTCGGTTGTATAATCATCCACAGATCTTGCCCCCTGCTTCAAATTCTGCAAACGCTGGTACATCACGCGTTGGAAATTATGGGGTAAAAAGTTGGCCTGCAAATTTTTTTTCATCTTTTCCCATGTCACAATCTTTGATTTTTCCAGCCTGCTTCGGGTTTGCTTCAATTGCTGCCACCAGGCGGAGGCTCTTCCCCGAAGCCTAGTAGCAATCAACGCTACTCGCTTGTCCTCGGGAACCCCTTTGAACTCAAACACTTCCTCCACCGTAGCCAACCAATCTATAAAACCCTCCGGATTCAAACTCTCGCCATCAAATTCTGGAACATCGATTCTCATCCCGTTCTCCCAATGCCTATCGCTTTCTCGGGGTCGCCTGTTCAGATGCCTAGCAGAAACGGTAGACGGTTCATCTTCACTGCCAAACTCGTTTACAAAATCTTCCTCGTTGTGCCTCCTGTTGATCAGATCTGCCATCCGACCAGTCAATTGATCCACTACTTGACCAAGCCGTGCTTCCATCCTTCTCATGAAACGATCCTCCAGTTTTTGTTCATAGGCCTCATCGAGTCTATGAACTGGTGGGGGTCTCCTTGGAGGCATTGAAACCGGGAATTCGGCTCTGATACCAACTGATGTAGCGTGTATGGGATAAACACATATCAAATACATTGATTCAAAGAATACCGTATTCAACCTCTTCTAAAGTTTGTTGATTCGAAGAATACCAAACCCTAGGCTTCAAAACCTGAACCCTAGTTGAGAATTCAAGAATTGGGAACAAAAGAAATTTCTGTAAAATTGATTAATTGTCTTGCAAAACACGAAATTAAACCTAAATAAGCAACCAAACGAATCGGGCCTGTCCCAAAAGTAACAGACCGAACAATAAAGCCCAAAACATAAAAAAAAACCACGAAAAAGTCCAAAACGACACTAAAACAGCGTGTCTAAGGCCCGAAACGGACAACCAGAGCGAAAGTTATTCCCTTTTGAAGTTGGACCGATCATGGGCCTCCAGAAACGTCAACGCCATCTCGTCCACAGCTCAGCCCGCATCAATGGTTTATATGAGTTTCTAAAGTTTCCACAATATTATTTAAGTGTTGTGAATTCGTGATGATTTGCTTTCTATACATTAATAGAAAGGAGATGTTTTCAAATCTCTTATAAGTATTAAATTACAGGTTACTACTATTTGAATGAATACACAACATTGTAGAGTTGAATCACCCTTTAATCAAATAGATGCTTAATCATTGGTGGTCAAGCCATTGTGACCTCAGAACGTTGGGTCGAAGGAGCGACTGTAGCTGTACCATCATGATGACTTGTTGCAACCAAGTAAATAATTTGGAGCACGATGGTGGTAAGAGCAAAGGAGGCACCGGCTCCGAAAATTCCAGGCTTTACAACTTTGCACACATAATAACTTTGAAAAGTTCCATCTTGTAATCGTTCTCCATATCGTATCTCTTCTCCTTGATTTGCGATCATCACCAAACCAACAATGTAAAAAGTCAGTGCACCTAACCATGCCACCCTACACCACAATCATTCATCAGTCATATCTTTTTTTAGTATTTGATCAAATGGTGGTGTTTAGCTCATTTACCAAATAAACTGTTGAGAAGATAGAAATTGGGATACCTCTTCAAAAAAAAAAAAAACTTAAAAAAAATTCAATAAAATGTCAAGTTTTGGGACATTAAGTTGAGACAATACAAGTTAGAATTGCCAGAAGATCAGATGGCGTTTTTATTTAAAACAAGTTGTTTTCCACGTATAAAAATCTCCTATCTCAAATGTTCATGTCTTATTCATGTCCACGAGTCACTTAAATACATATAAATATAGAGAGGATATAAACATAAATTGAATAAAAAAAATCTAACCGATCTTAATTTCAACAATAGAGAGAAAAGAAAACATATTTAACTATTTATACTTAAGAAAGGAGAAGGGAAGAATTAGACCATAAACTATGGGAAACAACATAAAGTAACAAAACAAAGTAAAGGCTAATATGTATATATTATGATATCTTAGTTGTTACTAATGAGTTAATAATTTGGTTTATGAAGTAAAAGAATGACACACAAAAGAAACAAACATTACCAGGAAGAAATAAGGGAGAGTCGAGCCACAGGAGACGGGATAGGGGTTCTAGAGAAACAAACACGAAAAAACAAAAGTGACAAAACCGCTAAGATTCCTAGCATTTGTGCGGGGCTTTTAGAATCCGTTGAATATGTGCATCCTCTTTCCATTTCGTCATCACCACCAAGAAGCTGCATACAAATTCATGAATACACGAAGTGTGTTAAAGTTATATAAATGATTTTAGTAGTTATGACAACAACATTAGAATTGATTATGGGGTTGCTTACTAAATCCTTACAAGGTAAGCACCTACTGGTAAGATAAATTACTATTAGTTACCTTATCATGTGACATTTTCAGCTATCAAAATGAATTGTTGAAGCATTTTAAACCCGGTAAATGCTTACTAGATAAGAGTATTTTCTGTCACTTACGGGTAAGACTCTTGGTCACTATTATATTTCTTGCCGAGTAAGATTCTGGTCATTGTCATGCTCAACAAGTAAGGTATGTTGTATCTATAAATGCTTATGTGTTGAGCGTTTAGTAATTGTCCCCTAAATAAATTGTTCTTGACTTCTTATTACATGTTTATTGGTTAATTTAGGTTAATCTGTGATAAAATCTATTCAACTAAGGGTGAAGTAGGAAAAAGGAGAAAAATTGGTTGCTAAGATACAAAAAACATAAGGTGAGGGACTACAACTCACATTTTGAAACAAGAAGGTTACCAAAGTTATGCTTGAACCTTAATAAGGGCTTAAGTGAAAAATCATACTGATATTTTTCCTTTCTTGGGTCTCTTTATTTTTATGGATTTAGACAAAAATTCTAGGACTAAACCCTCGTATCCTTTCTTTGCCGTTCAAAAAAAAAAGGACTAAAGTTTCGATCTTATCGGATCGATTCTAAATTTGGTCCCTAATATTGTCCATTTTAAATAATTTTTTAATAAAATGCTATTGATTCTTAATTACAATTTTCAAAAATCTAGTATTCAAGTACATTTTAGTAACACTTTATTTGATTTTGTTTTCCAAACTTCAAAAAGAACGTAACTTGTAACATTTTTCTTGAACTTATTTTTTTGAAAACCAATGGATCTTTTCCATATTGGACGATCTGATCTTGAAATTCCATGAAACTTGTAACCTTACTTAGACCAGTGGGCTATAAACACCTCCAATCGGTCCTAGACAGACCAACATGTTTAATTTAACCATTTTGGATTAATAAATAATAGAGAAAGGTTCAAATGAGAAGTGCTAAAAAAATATGAAGTAGAAAAGTGATCTTAACCGTTGATATGGTTGAAATCATAGTTGACTAGTCAAAGAGTGCAGCTTTGACCAGTCAACAGCCGCAATCTTTGACTAGTCAAAGTTCGGTTGGACGCGATTCACGGACGGCAGAGGTCAAAGCCGTATTTATTGACCGGATGAGTGATGAAGATCATTTCTGTACTTTGTATTTTTTTAGCCTTTCTTATTTGAACCTAATACATATATTAATATGTATGTATGGTTAATTACCTGGGCTGTGGTGGCTTCAGCAACAAACCCAAGAACAGCAGATAACAAAGCCATGGTGGCACCAACTATTGGAGTGATGGCAGTTGTGGTCCTTGTAGAACTTTGATCACCATGACTAACCATCCTTAGATGCTTATAACAACTATGAATGAAAGATGAAGCCTTTATAATCACTTATATATACTTACTTGTGTGTGTATGTATATGTGTGTGTGTGTGTTTCTTTATTTACTTTTTGCCTTTTTCCCTATGGATTGTTGTCGTTACGCCTTGATATATACGTGAAGGAAACAAGAGCGTAAATTACGTCTGGAAAACAACCTATATACGTTGTGAATAATGAAGATAATTTAAAGAAGCGAGGTTCAATCAAAACCAATATTAAAATGTGAATAAGGGTACAAAGGAGATGCCACACGTGCCCTTGATGTTTACATTAATCATGAATAAAGAATGTGCATATTTATGAATTATTCATGACAAATAATATGAGATTTATAATGAACAATACACAATTCATGATCCATGATTAATTGCTATATCATTCATGATGAATAATAACATTTTGTATATATGTAATTATGTATGCATGTATAAGTAACATTTGTCATCTTTCATATGAGTTATAGTCATTGATTTTATGGAAAGAGTCATATTATCGTCTAAGACTAAGAAAATGATGAATTCTATTTCTTGTTCATTTCTTGTAGTAAACGAGACATATTAAAGTAAAACAAGACAGCTAAAAAACATAATACTTTAAGAATCATGAATTTATATACACTATTTGTTGATGTTTTAAATGAAATTAATGTTTTTAACACTCCTGTGTAAGACTACTATGTCTCATACCTTAAACGTGCTCCATGCTCGATCAAATAGACACTAAGGTAAACATATTTCAGTTCAACATGTAGTCTATGTTATGAAAGTCAATACCACTAACACTTATTTGTTTATTGTTGCTCTATAAAAACGTAATCAAATTCAACCGAAATCAGTATGTGGATATGTGAGTCCAAGATTCAATCTATAACATGTCAATCTAGAATAGAAATGAACACAACAATGGCTTCAATATGCCATCTTGTCATTCAAAGAGAAATTGTTTATACCAACGACAACACATAAAAGAACAAACTAGCTAAAATTATTTATACCAAAGAAGTCACAAGCCGACTTCTCAAACTATTTACAGATAAACCCCTCAAATTTGAATACAACAATTGAGTTCTAAGAACGTCTCCAACAACTTCTACAAAATGGAGATTTTATGAGTTTTTTTGCTCCAACAGCTTTCCTAAACCTTTATCTAAAGACCAAAATGGAGAAAGTAAGAGAGAGATGACAAAAATCCCCAAATTTGGTAATGTCTCAAAAAATGATTACTTAGGAGAAAGAAACTATTTCAACCAATAAATTTACATTAAATAAATATTAGGAGAGAGAAGTAATTTTTTATTGGTTGCATTTAACATTTTAATAATTTAATTAGTTATGTAATCCTCAAAATAGATAATCAGTTGAAGATGAAGATGATATTTTTTTAGAAATTTCGACTTTTTATTTCTTCAAAATGAAGAAGATAACGGAGATGCTCTAACAACCCTAAATTCATAAAACTCACTTTTAGTTTAGTAAAAGTGGTTCAAGCCCAATATGGAAGTCGTTGATGCTTTGGGCTTGATACAAACATACATAAATTGGTCAAGTATTTCTGAAAATGTTTTTGATTTTTGATTTTCTTATAAATGGTCAAACACTCAAATGCTCTTTATTTCTGATTTTATTTTTCAAAAAGATTAAGTTTGGAAAGTCATGGATGTTAACAAACATAAATGATCAAATATAAGGACTTCAGGCTTTTTTTCTGAAAAATTGTTATTGATTTTTTATTTTTATTATTTTTTTATATCATTTGATAAAATTGCACAAACTCACAATCGATTATCTTTGGCAGTTGATGACAAATTGATTATGTTATTTTTGATGTTATTCTATAAGTTGACGAAATTAATTCATGTGAAGTAGAGAGAGGCCCGAAAACTTTTGTAAATAAAAAAGTTAATAAAAAAAACATTTTATTACTAAATGTTTCATTTTGTGTGTCGTTATTTCAGAAATGTTTTTTCTTGTTATCTAATCTCAAATAAAAAGATTCATTGTGAAATATGTAATTATTTGTTTATTTTATGTGATATGAAACAAAAGTAAAATATAGAGTCGGTCAAACCCGGAGTCTAACATTTTGTTATAGACTTGTTTTGCCCTAGTTTGAATGTTTTATTGATGATTTTAACGTATAGATAAATAAAAGGTAAATTAATTATTTTTTATAACTTTTTTTTCTATTATTTTCACATAAACAATGGTATTCAAATCCACTTCAAATCCAAAAACCAAACATACAAAAGGAATTCATATTCTCTCAAATCGAGTCCATTCTATTCCTACAAATCAAATAAACTTTATGTATTCTCCTTAAAACACACTTCACTCTAAAATAAGACATTTCAAAATAAAAAATGTAATGAATTAATACAAATCAGGATAGTGCAGAAAAACCCTTCATCAGATACATGTTACCGGTGGTCAAAACATTGTGACCTCAGAACTTTGAGTCGCAGGAGGGATCGATGTCGTATCATCATCATGATGTGTTGCAACTAGGTACAAAATTTGAAGTACGATGCTTGTAAGAGCAAAGGAGGCACCTGCTCCAAAAATCCCAGGTTTTACAAGTTTACATGTGTAACTAGTTGGTTGAAATTGACGATAGCTTGCCTGTTCCCCTTGAGTTTGCATCATCATTAAACCAACGACGTAAAAACTCATAGCACCCAACCATGCCATCCTACATCACAATCATCCATTAGTTGTCTTGTTTTTGAGCATTTGATTGTATGGCATTTGATTCCTTGCAAAAATGTCATAAAAATTATGAAAGACAACAATTTAAAAATAGATTTTCTTTATCATTGAGATTTTAGGATCCATTCTAATGGTTTTTCTATAATTTTGCCAAAACAAAAGTCGAACCTTGTAAAAGAAAACATAGCTCTCTTTAACAATCTGAAGCTTAACATTCTAATATATTTATTACCTTATATATAACTTCTATCTTTTTTTAAATTTAGTATCCCCACTGTTAATTAAAATATGGGTAATTATAAATGGACCCCCCTTTGAAGTGAATGAGTCTTTTATGTGAATGTACAGGTGGGACCCAATATAGGAGGTCTACTTTTATGTGAGTGTATTAAAAGTCAAAGAGATCCATATAACAACACTCATTTAAATGAAAACTTATCTTTCACTGCGAATGTGAGAATAGCCTGGAGCGCACCATGTGTCAAATTCAGTCTGAATAATATTGAGTTGCAATTGTTGTACAAGTGAGACAGCTTGTATAATAAATTCTCTCTCTCATATTTGAGTACATCCTATGATATGTGTACACCATACTTTCAATTAAGATATTATGAGTACATTAGTTTTGGTTATTTAACATCAATATCGGGCCTTTATGCTTTTAGCTTGAATTTTCTCTTAATAACGTATCTTAAAAAAGACATAGACAAGGAAACAAAATCTACCAGGAAGAAATAAGGGAGAGTCGAGACATGGGAGACGATATATGATATCTTGTAGAACAATAAACACGAGAAACCAAAAGAGCTATAATTGCTGCAATGCCTAGCTCTTGTGTGGGGCTTTTAGGATGATCTGGATATGTGCATCTTCTGTCTGTTGCGATCTTAACATCAGCAAGCTAAATGTCCAAAATGAACAATGTTTAGATTTTTGAGATTCTTTTTAATAAATGTTGACTAAACAAAACCACGAATCTCTTATTATCCAAAATGAAGAAAGGTAGAGAGGATTTTTCATTTGTGGAGAAATCTCCAAAATAAAGAAGAATTTATTGGCTACTACAAGTGTACTCGTGCAATGCAGCATGATGCATCTCGATTGTAATGTATCATTTTATTTATTATCTTTGTCGATTTTATAATATGGGTTTTTGTGGTTTGAGAAAGCGATAATAACTTTATGATGTTTGTATAGATTATAATTTCAAAGATCCTATAAAAAATTAGAAAGGTTGTACCAATATTAGTATCCAATTAACAAATTAAAATTTCTCATTTTTATATAATCTGTTTAATTCAATATTTAATATATAACTTAACTTAAGTTTAATAATAATGTCATTTGTTTTAGCTTAATAACTTATCATCTTTTATTTCTATGTATAGGAAGTTTCGTTATAAACCCAAAATTGATTAGGACCCTGGAACTATCCACAGGGCACCACATGTCCCTCTCCACAATGAATGTTCATTATAAATAACACATTCATGAAGAATATAGATAGTGTTATCGGTTATAAATGTGTTATTCATCATAAATCAAACATAATGAATAACACATACATATATGATAGAATATTTTACAACATTCACGAAGAATAATACGTTCATATTCTTAACGAATGTCACGTATGAGTTCTTAATCAAGTTTATATAGGCGAAGAATTGTGTGAGAAGTTAAGTTAACAATGGGAAACGTGAGAAGTAGATCTGAACTATTAATCTTTTTCAATCTCTTGCCTCCCATGAATTTGCGCTTTAGAAGGGAATTGGTCCGGTGCATCTTGGTGAATCTCATCCTAACATGCATATATTTCTCATTCAATGGTTGATGATCACTTCTCATGTTTCTTACGTTAACCTCAACCTTTTATTATATATATATATATATATTTGTTGGTTCTTTCATTCTTGCAAATTAGTTTTGTTCTTGTTTGAACCTAATTCTATATATATTTGTTGGTTCTTTCATTCTTGCAAATTAGGTTGTACGGGTTGTAACCTTTTACTGGGTTGTAAAATAACTTTCCTCTATATATATATATATATATATTTTGCTTTATAGCTATATGTATTTGTATGCATGTATGTTGTCATAAACTTACCTGAAGATTGGTGGCTTCAGCTGCAAACCCAAGAGTTGCAGATAAGAAGGTGGCAACAATCACAATGATTTTAACCCAAGTTTGTTCACCATTCTCACCCATCCTTAACTACTCTCTTATAACCTTATCTCTTATGTTATCTGGGAATGAAACATGAAGTTTTTCATATGTGCATATATTTATAAATACATTAAATTTGATGAAATTAATGATGTTTTGTTTAATATTTGTCCTTTTCTCTATGGATTGTAGCCCTTGATTTCTTCATGCCAATTGCAACACTTGTAATTAAATCCATTGTGTTATTTCTCTCTTGTTTTCTAACCAAATTCGATCTTCCAAAAATCTCTATATATGCCGGCGTTAACCTTCTCCTATTGTTTGAATTAATTATGACGATGAAATGGTCACTAAAAGCATCGTAATTGTTGTGATTTTAATAGGTCCAAAAGAATACCGATTCAGAACCAAATATTAGTTTTGATTTTGACAAGGTCAAAGTTTGATCAATGTTTTCATTTGTGAAAGTCTAAATTTGTTTAAGTGGAAGTAATAACGGAGATTAATAAAGAAAAACAAAATATAGACCAATTAAAGGGCAATGTAAAGGATCGGATTTATTAGACCATTGAACTGGACTCGTGAACATGGTTCTTTAATTGATATGATAATGAATATGTTGATTAAGAAGCATTTAAAGACGAAATCCGTTATAAATACTTTTACATTTAAAAAGAATAATAAATAGTTGATAAAACGAGTAATCTTTGGAAGAGTAATCTTTGGAAGTGCTCTTGAACATCCATGTACCAACTTAGACAAATCTAGTATCATCAGTATACGATAAACTCTTTAGGTTATCCACAGCATGACCCTTCCAGCCCTCCCAACCTCACTGTCACATCAACGTCACATCAGCCAGGGGCGGACCTAGAAATTTTTTTCAACGGTGGCACAATTTGACTTTAAGAAATTTATGTAGAAATTTTTTTCAAAAATTATTTATTGCTCTAGTGGTTGCTTCATTGTTTTTCAAGTTTAAAGTCTCAAGCTCACGCCTTATTGCAAGCAATTTTTTATAAACACAATAAATATGAAATTAAAGCCAAAAATCTACTAAAAATGACACTAACAAGGCTTGAACCCAAGACCTCCATCATGAAAGAAAAGGAACTTACCAACTCTACCAAGGAAACCTTATGGTTTTATTGCAATTTCAAAATATATATGGTGGCACACAACAAATTAATACGGTGGCACCTCTCACGACGCTTAATTTTTTACACTACGACGAAGGAATGGACCGGTGGCACGTGCCACCGGTCCCTCTAAGGTAGGTCCGCCCCTGACATCAGCTTTTCCATAAACCCATAATAAGCCATCTGGAGCACTCTCTGTTGGTATCCAAAGTTCCAAACCCTCTCAAACTAAATACCCAATACAATAAACAAAAAAGAAAAAAAAAATAGAATGCGAGAGAGGGTAGGCGATGTGGAGACACCGCCTCAAGCCGCAACCCGCCAGCCCGTCGGCAGGCGTACCGGAAACCGGCCAACCCCGGCAACCCGTCGGGATCAAACCCACTCAACCCCATATATTGCTATGCACGGCCTTATACACCAATAGTTGTATGATATTGATAACCTTTACCGTTATTATAAGTTGAATTCTAAAACGAACTTCGATGTTTACTTAAAGCATTTTTAACGATTATACTATATTTTCCTATAATATAGTATCAAAAACCAACAGTTACTCAATTTTAGCAATTACAAAATTAATTATATTATTAAAATATTCAATACATTAATAATATTATTTATCTCTCTCTTAAACATTATCTTTAATATCTTTATTGGTGGAAAAAGATTAAAATATTCTCCCTTTTTTCATTAAAGAACCCTCTAATTTTAGAGATTTTCATATTATCTTTCTCTCTTTTTCTATTCTACCATATAATTAGAGTAGTTCTTAGAGCAAAAACTTTGTTAAACTATCAATTTTTTTATTATAGCATAGTTGTTTGAGATACTCTTATAGAAATATACAAAATATGATTATATATTTATATTGGCAATAAGGTTATCGTGCTTAATGAGGCCATGGACATGCTTGACGTACGACCTTTTTTTAAAATAAATATATAACTACACGCACATTGACCATTTTTATATGATATTGAAGTTAAACAGTCTGATTAAATTTTCATTTTCTAGTACAAGACTTAAACAAGTGAGTAGTCGAGTTCATTTCCTAGTAAAATATGATCATAGATAGTTGCTATTTGATTACATACAAAAGTAGAGGTTGTACATGAGCGGTCAAGACGAGTTCTGGTTGAGTAGTCAAAGGACTTTTGTCCAAGTGCTATTTGAGTTACCAGTAGAATTTAATATCTAAAAAGGTTAAGGTGTCATTTGTATTTAACTATTTATTAAGAAATCTGAAGTCTGATTTCATGCATCTAAAAAATAAAAGGTGGATGGTACACCTCTTAAAATTTCAAAGGACAATAAAAGATTTTCAAACATTTTTTTAAAATAAAACAAACAGTCTTAAATTTACAAGCATCTTAATTTTCAAACTTAAGGGTGCGTTTGGTGCACTGGACAGGGTGGGACAGGACAGGACAGCCCTGTCCTGCGTTTGGCGCGCTCCAACCTTGGACTAAGTAGAACAAGCTAGCACAAGACATGGGACAAGTGTGTCCACCCCCTTACCCATGGAACTAAGTGGAACAAGAAACTTATTGACCAAAATACCCCTCAAATAACCCTTGTTTTTTCTTCTAGCTGTTTTTTCCCAAAATCCATCTCCTTTTCGATTTAACGACCTCGGATCTGCCTCCCTCTCCGGCGACTACCTCCGGCGACGTCCGACGACCTACTGCTACCTCCGGCGACGTCCGACAACCTGCTGCTACCTCCGGCGACCTGCTGCTACCTCCGGGGACGTCCGACGACCTGCTGCTACCTCCGGCGACGTCCGGCGACCTGCTGCTACCTCCGGGGACGTCCGACGACCTGTTGCTACCTCCGGCGACGTCCGGCGACCTGCTGCTACCTCCGGCGACCTGTTGCTACCTCCGGCAACACCTCACGGTCGTTTTTCTCTCTCGGTCAGGTAACAATCGACCTCGTTTGTTGTTGATATCTACTAAATCCCTTTGTTGTATAAATCTCTTTGCTAATATAATGGTGAATCTCCTTTTGTTCATTATCTCCAACAACTCATCAGGGGTAAACTGGTCATTTTAACATGTTCTGGCTTGTCTTGTCCTATACTGTTCTATCTTACCAAACGTTGGACACCTGTCCTGTCCTGTTATGTCCTGTCTGCGTACCAAACGCACCCTAAAAGGTTTTAAAAGGTATTCTTTTAAGAACAAACAACCCCTAAATGTTCAAATCTCACAACAACAGAAAATAAGCATTTGTAAATTCATTTAGTCATATATAGAACCTCCCTTTATATATATATATATATATATATATATATATATAGTAGAGAGAGAGAGAGAGAGAGGGACTTTCATTTGTGAACCAATATTTTGATGTGAACTTGTGAACTTAATCCTAGCCATCCAAATCATTTTTTGATGGTTAAGATTAATTCCATGATTTATCTTTATTAACCACCCATGATTTTAGGAATTTTCAATGATTAATCTTGACCATTGATTTTGAATTTGTATGGTTAGGATTAAGTTCACAAGTTCACACCAAAATATTGGTTCACAAATGAAAGTCCTTCTATATATATATATATATATATATAGAGAGAGAGAGAGAGAGATGGGTCAAATGTGAACCACTTTTTTGTTGTGAACGTAAGGACAGCCCAGAGCGCGACACGTGACAATCTGACTTCCACGGGTCAAGGCTTATTCAGTCTGCATAAACCGGCAGGTTAGTGTTATTCATACTGCATAACACTATTATGTAAACTGAATAAACTTAAAAAAAACCTAACCCACGGCTAACCCGCCCGCGTCAGAGTGCGACCAAGCCTTATGCATACTGCATAACGTTTTATTCAGTCTGATTGATAGCATTATACAGTATGCATAAGCTTAGTCGATGAAATTTCAGATTGCCACGTGTGCGTTCTTGGGTTGTCCTCACGTTCTTGGGTTTCATATATATACTTTAAAAAAAGTAGATTGAATAATATATTAAAATGACTACTTTTTATTTTGTGTAAAAACCGTTTTGTCACTTTTTTAAACTTTATTGAATTTGATTATAAAAACTATAAAAATAATAATCTTTGTAATAAAAAGATTTGGGAGGTTGTAACAATTTGGGCCAGTTTGACACGTTTACGTTTAAAATTTACTCACATGAGATATTTGAAATTAAATATAATAACTCAAATTAATTAATTACTTTTAGATAAAAAGTCAAAATTTTCAACTTAGACCACGAATCGAAATTTCCGATTGGTATTTATGTGAAATTTAAAACATGAAAACAACCATTATTTTTTAGAGAAAAAACCAATATAAAAAAAAATTGTAACAAGCATGTAATCTTATTTTTCAAGGCTCTCCTAATTTTAACTATTGTCAATGATTTAACTCCCATATTTCTACATTCTAAAACAAGAAATAAATAATGAAATATTTTTTTTAACAGCAAATCTAATCTACTGTTAAATTACACATTTTACTTATTATAGGGCTCGAACCACCTTTTTATGGGGCTTGAACCCCTGGCCAAAGGCCAGATGATACAAACTCCTGGGTACCACTTGGCTAGAAGTCCTTTGGTAAATAATAATGAAATACTTAAAAGGGTATTTTACTAGAATTCTTTTGTTTATTAATCATGATGTCTGAGTCAGCTTGTACGTATCTTTGATTAATCTCAAGATCCTGAAGAATAATAAGGAAAATCCCCAATGATCTTGCAGGACTCAAACCGGTAATCTCTGAAGAAAATACTCAAAAGTCCAAATCTTATAATCAGTTGAGCTAACTTCAAATTTATTGGGATGCCTTCAAATGAAAACCTTGAACTCTTTTATTTGCATGAAATTTGTCCACCTCTTGTTGTTCCACCGTTGTGGGGAAACTTTTCAAATTTCTTTTATTTTATTCATATAATTCTCAGTTAAAAAAAAACCTCCAACAACAGGCGTTCTAACCTATAATAATGGTTAAGTTATCTGAATAAGAAGTTTTAAATAGTCGGTTTTGAAATTGAATATATTAAACTTGGTTTAGATACAATACTAGTTAATGAGTCTCCTTCACGAGTCACATTGAGCTTCAAGTCCATTCTCCCTTAATGTTGAAGTGCAAGCCGTATATTATTGTTGTACAGTTGTATTGTCTATTTTCAAAATCAATCTTAATCAAGTAGGACATATTTCGACACAACAAATTTCTCATGTTAATATCAAGTATAATGAATTAAGAATATAATCTAATAAAAAGAATTTCACCGTTTACAATAAAAACTACTAAATTAGTAGGATTTATTAAATAAAAGACTACGTATACGTATCAAATAAATAAGCCAAAATAAACTGAAAGTGTAAACTATGTTCAGACAAACATAAATTAACTGAAAATATAAACTATGTCTAGATACATGTTTAGGTAGAAAAAATAATGATTTCGACTCATCAAAAAACAACACGTGATAGTCTAGTTATTTAATTTTTATGCTAGATTTATAAATTCGTAGTTTACCCTGGCTATTTATTTTAGTTTGAACGTGGAAAATTCATAGGAGAAAAAGGGAATTTTGCCTTTTTCCTTATCCAACCACTCTCCTTTCCTACACTCGTTAATATTGTTGTCGGAATCTAGAATAGTCAGCCATGCATTATTGTTTTTCATGCATTTATTGTTTTTAGAATAAACTTAACTTTGGTCCTTCAGGTTTGATGAAAAGTTTAAAAGTGAAACTTCAATATTATTAAGTTCAAAAATTATCTTTTAGGTTTTACGCTATGTTTTGTATGCTATTAAATAGGTATTATTTTCTTCTGATTTTTTCTCTCTCTATATGTAATACTATTAAAATATTATTATTTAAAATATAAATTTCAAGATTTTACTTTCAATATAGAAGCCAAACTCGATGACTTGTATATATATATATATATATTTTTTATAGTGATTTGCTCTTAAAGCGGAGAAAACCTCTAGCATAACATTACATCAGGTTTAAATGCCCTTACTCAACTAACTGATCAACAACACCAAAGCTTTTCGTGTAATCATTTTCGATTGGTTTAAAACATTTAAGTTGTTTAACTAGTTTTCTTATAAAAGGGATGTAAAATGGTGAGATTTAAAAGTTTGTAACACTCAATAAAGAAAAAAAAATCATCATTAACCTGAATATTAAGACAAATTTTGTTATATTTTGACGTATCTTTGTTTCCAAATTATTATCATATTGTATAAAATTATTTAATTTCCATATAAGCTATGTTTGAGTTGTTTGTATGGTTACAGAAGTACAGAATATATAGAATTGAAAGTTTGTTAAGCTAATTACAAAAAAAAACACCATTTCATTAAATAAAACTTGAAACAAATTTTTTCCTTTTTGTTAACTTCCTCTAATAATTACTTCGATAAGTTTTTTAAACTGTTAGTATCTGTAGCCAGTTTATACGTACCTTGACTAATCTCATGACAAGGACAAACCCAAGGGGTGTTTGGTAGTGGCATATGACACTATTTCATTACTCCGTCGTAGTGTAAAAATTATAGGGTCGTGAAAAGTGTCACTAGATCAACTTTTTATCTACCACCATAGATATTTTAACACTACAATGAGGACATAAGTTTTCTTCGATAGAGTTGGTTTGCAAAGCTTTTCTGCCTCCTTGAACAAAGCTAAACTCGAGTTTGAATGTCATTAGTGTCATTTTTAGCTTTTAGCTTAAAATTCCAGATTTAATATTTCACTGAACAAAATTTTCAAAGACTTCAACACAAAAACTCACATATGTAAATCAACGAACTAACCAACAAATCAATGATTATTTTGGGAAAAATATCTCTATACTTATTTCTTAGATTTCAAAAAAGTTATTGGTCATCCCTACATCTCATTGGGCCCTTGAGAACAAACAACAAAATCCCTAGCGGCTTTGCAAAACTTATATTGGCGACATTTGAGGAAGATCATCAAATTTGGGGTTTTGTTATCAGTTGAGTTGATTTCATAAGGCTAGCGCAACCCTCTGAGCTTCCAACCCCATCCTGCCACATCAGTTTTACCATAAACCTACTATAAAACCCCAACAAACCCACTCTGTTAGTAGTATCGCAACCTATCAAACCAAATACGCAATACGTATATATTTTTTAATTAAAAAAAGAGAGTGTGAAAAAAGGAGAGGAGCGGCTAACTCGGGTTGACCACACCGTTGCGAGCCCGCTGGGTTAGTAGTACCCCCAGCCCGCTCGAGCCCGCCGAAACCACTGGGGCAAGCCGCCGAGCCGAGTTGAGTTGGGGGGTTACGCATATCCTAATAATTTGACAAATTTACTTTTGCTTCATACATGTTTTTCTCTTTTTAAAAAAGCAAATATAGCTTTTTTTTAACAATCAATAAAATTAATTAAATTGTGCATTAAAGAAAAAACCGTTGTCCAAGTTAAAACTGTATATAAAAAAGCTAAAAGCCACCATAGATATAGATACCCAGCGATACTAAGTTGAAAAATGGTCAAAATTAACGACGACCATGCTGACGTGGCAGCAGTTTGTTCATCGATGGCTAAATTATATAAATCGTTAACAAAACTCCTTTTCACCATTTTTGATTTCCAACTTCTTCTTCTATCTCTCTCTGTAAAACCCTTAGCCTCCAATCTATCATCATCATCATCAATCGTCTTCTTACCTACCTACTTTCATCATCTCATCATTCTTCCTTATTATCTCTCTGGCGTAAAATTCTGTTAATCGGAAGTCAATAATGGAGTTATCTCTCCTCCGGCGACCACCGCCGGCGACGGCGACGGCCGGATTGAAGTTTCTGACGTTTCTTCTGTTTATGCTGCCGGTTCTGTATGATTTCAGATCCGATGCTCAGCTTTTGCCGGTTGAAGAAGGTACTAGTGCTCATTTTTATGATTCGATCACTTTATATTATCAGTTATTCAGTTCTAATGCTCGAAATTGATTGGAGTATTGATTGATTTTGTGTTCATTTCACTTATTCGTCTCTGATTTGGAATTCGCGAAGTTGATTTAGGTGTAGTGTTCATCTTCTGATTCGCTCGCTTATATTATCTGTTATTCGATGTAATGCTTGAAATCGTTTGGAGTATCGATAGATTTTGACATTTTGTGTTCGCTTTCACTTATTTGTATCTGATTTGGAATTCGCATTTGGAAGAAGTTGATTTAGGTGTAAAACTTGTGATTCTGGATGATTAATTAACCTTATCCTCTCACTGTGTTCTTCTCTTAATCTCCTGCCATTCATACTGATGGCCAAATGAGCTTTCAATCTATGTGAGTGTGTGTGTTGAAATCGATTTCCAATTTTATCACATTTTAAGCAATTTTGGTGAATAATACCGATAGAAACGAAGATACCGAAGGCAAAACACTACGGTTTCCTGATATATTATACATTTATTTTCTTCAAATTAGTATACGATTTCTGATTTGATTCCTTTGGATTGTTGTATCATGACCTGGTCTTCCTTTATATCTCGATCAGTGACTACTGGCCTAATTAGAAGGAATAAAAAAAATATAGAACGGATATTAAAAGCTGTTACGTGTGTTATTTTCTGGTTGTACTCTTCTTTGTTTTTGCCTCTGCCTTTGATTATTTTATAACAAATATAATATCGTAGCTATAAGTTGACAGCCGTTTTATGTTTTTAGTTGTCTCCATTTCTTCTTTCTGCTAGTTTCTTAATTGGTGATGTATATAAATAATCAGCATATTAGATTCTCTGTCTTGAAGAAAATAGTAATAAATTAATATTTTGGTTCATCGATTTGTAACTTTTTAATTCCATGTAATGTAATCAGAAGAGAATATTCAGCATTTGCCTAATTAGCCAAATGTTGACATGTTCAACATTAAAAAAAAAAAAAAAAAAAAAAAAAAGTGACTAATTTCTCTGTTCGGTTGATACTGAGTCATAAATGTACATATGGTTGATCTGTGGCTTATTTTGGTCAAACATGCAATATTTTTAAAAAAAGGGGCTTGGCCAAACATGCAATATTTAAACTTTATAATAAAAGTAGAGAAGGAGACAACCAATTATATACAAAATGTTACGACGATATAATGCGACCAAAATGCAATGTTTGATCTTTTTCCCCTTACTTCTAGGATACGTCCTCACATGTTCGTCCCATGTGAATAGATCTTTTTAAGACATCCTGAATGCTGAATGTGGAACCCTCAAATTTACGCTCCAAAAGAGCCTTCAGATTTATTTTTTAGGATTTAGCATTATCATTGGTCAGTAGTTTTTTGGTGCCAAATAGTAGTTTCTCATCACCAATTGTTAACTTTGACCAAGTTTTATCATCAATTGATTATTTATTTTTTATAGCTTCTATCAATAATTTATCACTACTTTTTATACCAATACTAATGCTTTGATGAGAAAAACACTTGGCCTATCTAGAAGTTCGTTAACTAAATCATGTATACTTTTAACAAAAATAAGCTACCATTAGTATGCTGACATTTGAAAATTTGTAAATCTACATATTTTTTACTAGGAAAATCACTTGGATGGTAATTCTATATACCCCGTCATGTATGAAACCATGCCTGTTGTTTAAATTAATTAATTTTTTTATGACAGTTGAAGCTCTTCAGACGATATCCACAAGGTTACAGTATAGCAATTGGCAGGTTGCTCAAGATTCATGCAGCAGAGGTGGAGGGCTTAATGTAACAGTTTCTCTGACCGGTGAAGGGCTTATTAGGATTGGCAGCAATGTAACCTGCAACTGTAACAGCACTGTTTGCCACATTACACGCATGTACGAATCTGTCATTTTATATTTCATCCTTCACTCCAGAGAAAGAATAGATATGGAAGTAGCTGGAGTGAAATTGCCAAATGAAACTTGATTAGGAAAGATCATGTACTTCAGTACTGGATAATTAGAATGGGTCAAGTCCTATGACTTCCATCCTATTTTTTCTCATAAAAGGGTTGGGAAACCACACCAGAGCTTTCCATTCTATTTTATCTCTAATCAGCATTTGTATATTTTTTTCCGCTAATACTTTTAAGTATGTTATGTTAAATTTCAGCCAGTTAAAGGGACTTAACTTGACAGGAGTCCTACCTGAAGAATTTGCAAATCTCACTTTTCTGCAGGAAATGTAAGTGTACATTTTCAAGGTTTTGCTAACAATGTCTACATTACCACTTCTAGTTTCTAGGTCTTGAGATGCAATGCACTAAAGAAAAGGTTAATCCAAGAGTAGTGCACCAATTTCATATTGGTGACATGGTGCAATAAACCAAATTGGTGATGTGTTCTATGCACATTGATATATTTATACATGCATACATACATACATATTCGCCCAACAATATATCGATAATGTGTTCCATTGTTGTGCATGGTTATACTGAGAAAGGAGACCTATTGATTTTATACTTTCACGCAGTGATCTCTCTCGCAACTATATCAATGGAACTATTCCAGCACGTTTTGGTCAGCTTCCCCTTACCATTTTGTAAGAGTTATTGGTTGTTAGTTCTTTTCCTTTGCCTAGGCTACTTGAAACATTCTCCTGATATTTCTTTCTTTACAGAAGTCTATTGGGAAACCGCCTCAGTGGTCCTTTACCTAGAGAAATAGGTGATATCTCTACACTTGAGGAGCTGTAAGTAAAGATCTTAATTTACTCAATAGTTCTACCATGTATCATACATTTCATTATTTACAGCTGAGAGCTTATAACAGGGTCTTGGAAGACAATTTGCTTGAAGGACAGCTTCCTCAGAACATTGGGCGTTTGACTCGCTTAAGAAGAGTGTAAGACTAACTCTTGATTCCACTTGCCCATTATGCTAATTGAATGAAGCACATGAACACATAATAAGTGATTACCTTGCTATATACTATTAAAATGCTTCTGGACCACCACTACTATGAACTTTGATGTTCTTTTGCGTCCCTAAATGGGTTTTTTTTATGAATGGTAGATGGTGTCGTGTTCATTCTCTGCAAATTAAGGTGGTATGGGAGTGGTTTTGTGGAATTATTTATGGATGGTCTCTTCAAAATTATAACTGAATATCTACATGCTTACTGAATGTTTCTGCAGGCCTACAATTTGAGGTGTTTTAACTTTCATGGAATGAATGAACGCAATTTAAAAAACCGATTTCTGGGAGTCGCCAAAATCCTATGTTCATCCTGTTTTCCAGTTGCATGCATTAATGCACTTTGCTTTTTTAGAATTTGAAGCCCACATTATAATTAGAGAAATAGAGAATCTAATCGATTTCGTTGAGTTCTAACGGTTTTCATTTATAAGCTTCCTGCAATTGCATGTTTGTTTCTTCTACGATTTTTTCCATATCGAGTATATAAAGTTTAGCTTCTGTGAACAAAAGATCATACATATTTTCAATTATACCATGCCAATCCATAGAATGGGCCTTTTCCTTTCATTTGTTATTTCATTTATCAGGGATCCGCATATCTTATTCATAACGAAGAGTTTTCCTTGCAGCCTTCTTTCTGCCAATAATTTTACAGGAACCATTCCAGAATCATTTGGCAATCTGACTAATCTAGAAGATTTGTAAGTATTAGTGGTCTTTATATTCTTTTATGTCAGGAAAGTGAAATAGATTTAGTCATACATCAAATCTTTTATCCTGATGATTGAAACTTGTGTATAATACTTGCAGTAGGATAGATGGGAGTACATTATCTGGGAGAATACCTAGCTTCATCGGAAATTGGACAAGACTTGGGAGACTGTGAGTATTATCTTGCTTTTTCATATTTTATTGCCTTGGACTTGTGCTTTGCTTTTTCGAATTATATAAATAAGCTAGCTGATAAGCTAGCTGATAAGCTAGCTTATAAGCTAGTCCATCCAAACATGTACTATAAGCTAGCTTATTGAAACGCTACTTGGAGTAGTGTTTCAAAAGCTGTGTAGCTTTTTCCAATTATACCCTTATTAATATTAATTATTAAATTCAAAGATACCTTTTTTGCTCATTTTACATACTCATAAGTTAGTTTTTGCCAAACATAATTTGTTCATAAGCTAGCTTATCAGCTAGTTTGCCAAACACAACCCTAATTCTTCTAAAACATTTTCAAATATTTCTATTTGAATTTAAATCTAATTCTTGTTACATCATTTACCGCAGTGACATGCAAGGAACATCAATGGAGGGGCCTATTCCTCCTACAATATCTCTGTTGAGAAATTTAACTGAATTGTGAGCCCACACTTTGTGTCACCCAATATTTTTTTAGTTTCATTCAATAAGTGGAGGGTTGTACATTTGAGCATAGAACTTACTTCATACTGTGTATTGTGGTTCTCAGGAGGATATCTGATTTGAGTGGATCAAGTGGGAGCTTTCCTGATCTGCGGAATATGTCGGGCATGATTAGACTGTGAGTTGATTTTGTGGTTCTGCTTCAGAAAGTAGGCAAAGTACTTTATCAATTTTGTGGAGAAAGTTGACATAATTTTCTTTTTCAATATTTTGCTGCAGGCACCTGAGAAATTGCTTGCTTACTGGTCCAATACCGGAATACATAGGACAGATGAATGATTTGAAAAAATTGTGAGTCAATTAGGAATATTCATCTTGAAGCAGAATTCATTGGTCCTTTCAGTTGATCATAAGTCTTTTAATAGTTGGTCATATGGAGTTCACATAAGATATTTTCATACCAGGGCAATAAAACTTTAAGCCAAGTTATACCAGTTTTTACTTAACAACATGAAACAAACTCATTTTGGAATATTATCACCATTACTGTTAGCAAAGTTTTCTTGGCATGTCTTTTGTAGCTCATAGCTTATGCACCTCGCAGTTACTCGTTGGTTATCATTTGTGGTTTCATAATCTTGTTTTGCTGATGTATATCTTTTTGCCACCTAATAAAGTATATCCAAATGCTCACTTCCGGATCATCTTTCATTTGGTGTAGTTGACTTCAATATCATTTTAGCATTTGCAGTCTTTCTTGTAATTTGATATGAGATTTTATATGTATTACTTAACATGAGCTATCACCCTTTCTTAATGAAGCATTTGAATCATCTTCTTTGCAGAGACCTGAGTTTCAACAGGTTGACTGGTCAAATACCTGATTCAATTGCGAGGCTGAGTTATGACGCCGTGTATGTTACTAATCAGAATTTGTCTGCTCATATGTTCCTTGCATTTGCCTGCATATTTTGATCTTCCAGTCAAATTTGAAATGGAATATTTTCCTCGGATGCAGGTTTCTGAATAACAACTCGCTGAGTGGAGAGATTCCTGGATGGGTATTTAACGCCCCCAGCAACAGAAAGATGTTAGTGATTCCCCTTCCTTGATTAGTATTCAAGTCCCACATCAGTTAAACAAGGGCAATCAAACTTTGGATCCTCCTCTCTCTCCCTTTACAAAGGAACTTTAGGGAGAGACTTGAAGGGGTCATAATGTTTGAACCTGGCCTCCTCTCTCTTTGTAGGGGCTCTTTTAAAGGAGATTCAAAGGGTTTCACATATCCTCGCAGACTCACAGTTAGTACTATTTAGTATTTCACATAGTTATGATATCATATATGTATAAATTCACCACATGATCTTTGTTGTGGTGACATGTCATGTGTGTTTCTCTTACTTATACATTCTAAGTGAGTCACAAATGTTCCATTCTCATTGCAGTGACTTATCCTACAACAATTTTACAAGGTCACAACAATGGAATTGTCAGCCATCTAGCTTGTAAGTTCTCTTTCTCAAAGTATACAAATGTTCCTCTTATGTTCACTTACCACTTGATCACTTGAATCCATTCACAGGAATTTAATTTCTTCAGTTCCTCTTCACCAGCAACCAATAGGTACCCCCCCCCCCCCCCCTCTCCTCCCAAAAAAGTAAAGATATATTAACGATCTTTTCTGTACAAATATCATTCTAGTGATGTGGCTAAACGTGAATTTTGTATTGCAGTGATTCTTGGTGTTTGACAGAGGGACTCACTTGCAGCAGCAACCCCGACCGTAAAGCATTCCGTTTATGTTACTTTATATTCCCATAACTCAGACCTATTTCTAGGTCACACTACAACAAAATCGCTTTATAGGACCCAAAAATGTCTATATCTCCTAATAGACCGCTTTACGGTATCTATAAACCAAATAGTGTGCGTCATATAATGTCTTACAATAAGTTGATAGGGCTTCTGGCACATCCTAACAAGTCTACAATCTTGAAATAAAATGTTCTATTCGTCTTCTTATATGACGTTATCTGGAAAAAGAAATATTGAAATATCTCATAAAAAATGACTCGTAAAAAGATGCATTCACAAGACAAGTCTAAAAGATTTCCTATTAAAAAAAACTAAAGAAACGTGTCCTAAAAACTTGTTAAGATACCTTAATACGTCCAAATATCCAATTGTAACACGTTATGTCGGACGCATAATAATTGTTTGGTTGTATAAACTATAAATAGTCTTATAAAACAGAGTGTATAGCATTCTAGATGCATCTCACATCTTTCCCTCCATTGCCATTGCAGGTTATTCTTTATTTATTAATTGTGGTGGAACCAGTTTAGACTTCGATGGAAATGAATATGAAGAAGACTTGACCAGTGAGCAGTCCTATTTTTACCCTTCTGATGGATGGGCTTATAGCAGCAATGGTGTTTACATGGGAGCTGATGGTGCTCCATTTGTCACAACCACAACCAACGTGACCGGTGGAGACGTTTACAGAACGGCCCGCCTGTCGCCTAATTCCCTCCGATACTACGGACGGTGTCTGAGAAGCGGTAGCTACAAAGTTCGGCTCCACTTCGCTGAAATAATGTACTCCGATGATATGACATTTAGCAATCTCGGAAGGCGCTTTTTTGATGTATCAATCCAAGTGAGTGATAGATATCCGGTTTCGGTTGTGCTTTACTTGTAAGGTTGTACCTGTTTTTTTGTATGTTATTGCTTACTCTTAGCACGCTTTTCAAAACTTCATCTTATTTGACTCCTTTTGTCACACTTTTCACAAGTCCTGGTATTCACATAGGTCCGCGTACATCTTACTCTTCCCACACCCCACCTTTGGTGGAAGATGCATATTATACATGATTTTTTCCTAGTGGGAACCTTTAAGACAGATTATAGGCCTTATGTTTGTCCAATGTGTTTTTAGTCTAATTCCACTGTTTTTGAGGGACTTAAAGTTTTTATTTCGATTTTGATGGTCTTTTTTCCCGGCTTTTTTGGTTGATTTCGAGGTACTTTTTTGGTTTTTTTGTTGTTGATTTTGAGGTACGTTTTTTATGTTGGTGGAGGCAAAGGAGGAAATTACTGGGGTGACTATAGTAGAAACTTAAAACATTTTTGATTTTTTAACCTAGATAGAAGAGGAAAAAAAGATTTACTCGGGACCAGTCCCCACTTTTTATAAGCTGGATCCACCTCTGATACTGGGCTAGTTTGATTTTCTTTGCTTTGCTTTGAATTTGTTACAAATGTAGTTTGGTATTTTATGTAGGGGGAACTGAAATTGAAAGACTTCAATATCATGGATGAAGCTAATGGTGCTGGCATAGGCATCTACAGAGATTTCGATGTTATTGTTAACGGTAGCACGCTAGATATTCATTTGTATTGGGCAGGGAAAGGGACCACTGCAATCCCAGATCGCGGTGTATATGGACCTCTTATTTCAGCAATCACAATAACACCAAGTTAGTAAAAAAAATTCCTTTCTTAGCATACAAGACATATGAGAAGTTGAATTAACGGTGGTAAGCGTGAGAAGTGGATCTGAACCTTTTGATCTCTTTTAATCTGATGCCCTCCCATGAATGTGCTCTAGAAGGGAATTGATCCGGTGAATCACGGTGCATCTCATCCTAATATGTGTGCACTTCTCATCCAACGACTGATAACCACTTCTCATACTTTTCACCGGAACCCAACTCTGGCATACAATTACTCTATTTTCCAACATCAAGAGTGGTACTAACTATTTACTCTCCCTCCTTTTATAGACTTTGATGTATCAACAGGCCTCTCGGCTGGAGCTATAGCTGGAATCGTGATTGGTTCATGTGCGTTTGTTTTGTTAATTCTGGCTGTTCTTTGGAGAAAAGGTTATCTGGGAGGAGACAAAGAAGACAAAGGTAATAACACTATACAAAAGTTTTGTATAACTGAAGTCTTATGAGAATATGGGGAGAATCCCGTTAGGTTACTCTCCAATAGAGCTCCTTGTGGAGAGACTGAAGGTTCCAACATGTATTGAGGAGAAATTGTCCAAGCCATGTGGACTCTAACATGCCCCCTTTGCTGGAGGCTAGACAAGCACAAATTGTCCCAGAGTGATGAAGGTGGATAGACGAGTAATAATTGCCCCTGAGTGTTGAGTCTCTAGAATGGTAGACCTTGGCTGTGATATCATGTGAGATATGTGAAACTCGTCAGATTACCCTCCGGAAGAGCTTTGATAAGAACCACATGGGTAAACTTTAAAAAGACGAAAAACTAAATAATAAGATAAATAATTGACGGTCGAGAGGTCGATCGGCTCTCCCACGGTTTAGTTCGAGAGGTAAACCACTCTCCAATGATATCAAAATCACCTATCAGATTAACCATAATAAAATTACAACCCTTATACTAACAAATATCTAATATAATTGATTCCTAATCTTTATCTAAAATAATACTTACCTAATTAATAAAATATCATAAGTAATTATCTAATTATAATAATAAAAATATTGATTCGGTTCATATCAAGCTTCAATGGAGGCTAGACGGGCACAAATTGTCTCAGAGTGGTGAAAGTAGATAGACATGGGAGAGGGGCTAGATTACCCTAGAGTGTTTTGTCTATGGACCTTGGCACTGATACCATGTGGAATCTGTTGGATTACTCTCCATAAAAGCTCTGGAGGAGAGAAGGAAGGTTCCTGCATATATTAAGGAGTAATGGTCCCAAGTCTAGCCGATGCAGGACTCTAACATGCCCCTCCAATGGAGGTAGAAAGGCACAAATTGTCTCAGAGCGGTGAAAGGGGATAGATGTGTGAGGGGGGCTAGTCCAGTAAAAATTGTCCCCAAATATCAATCTCTAGAATGGTAGACCTTAGCTCTGATACCATGTGTGATATGTGGAACCCTTCAGATAACTCCCCAAAAATGCTCTTGAGGAAAATGGTAGCAAATCAGACCGTTGTGGGACTCCAATACTTTATTATTATGCCACAAAAATCATAGTTTTCCCATGCTTTTAGTTTACTAAATAACCATAGGTTGCAGAGTCGCCCGGTGCAAATTTGAGCATTTCAAACTAAGCAAACATTTTTCCCGGGTAAATTTTTTAAATGTTTTCCCTCTATATACAGTAACATTTTTCTATTTTTAGCTGTTTTTCTGATGATTGTCCATCAAGAACTTCGAGCTCTTGATTACCCAACGGGTTTATTTTAGTTGCACAAATCAAAGCTGCACGCATAATTGACTGCAAAACAAAATTGGTGAAGGCGGCTTCGTACTTTTATACAGGTGGTGCTACATTTTTTTTTTTGTATAGGTTCCCTGGTTGCCCAACTCATCCTGGTAATTTTACGGAGCTTAAGATGCTCCTGGGTTATCTTAGTGGCCTGTTCTAACCCCGGATCGAACTTGGTGGTTTCGCCAACACAAGCTAATCGGTAAGGGCTGCCCGTTGGGGTGTGGTGCTACATTATATCACTAACAACAGGTTCATTTGAATACTGTGAGAACCAACTGAACTATTCATGATGATAGATATTCATCAGGAATAATGAAAATGCATGATATTCACGATTAATAACATGACTATTTAGGTATATTCATCATGAATACTCGATGAATAATTGGTTCTCAAAATATTTACGGTTCCTAAATTTACTTTCCCCTCTAAATATGATTTTATGTTCTCTTCCTTCCAATTGTAGGGCGTACTCCCGGATGGTTCTGAAATTGCGGTTAAGCAACTCTCCGCAAAATCAAAGCAGGGGAACCGAGAATTTGTGACCGAGATAGGCATGATATCTGCTTTGCAACATCCAAACCTCGTTAAGCTCTTTGGCTGTTGCATAGAAGGAAACCAGTTGTTACTGATATACGAGTACCTCCAAAACAATAGCCTTGCACGCGCTCTTTTTGGTAAAAAGAGTTTACTGTCCACTATTTTCATTTCCTATCATCAAGAGTTAATGACATCACCAGAGGCCATTGGCCCACGGTTGGGTTCCGGTGAGAAGTGTCAGGTTTGGTGAGAAGCTTGAGAAGTGTTTATCAATCATTAGATGAGAAATGGACGAACATTGGGATGAGATGAACCGAAATAAGATGCACTTTAGATGCACCGGATCAATTCCCTTTTAAGCCGCAAATCATGGTAGGGTATTTGATTAAACTGATCTAACAGTTTAAAAGCACTTCTCACCAAAAATGACGCTTCTCGCATGATCTCGTGCCCATTGGCCCAACAGTATCCGGATTACCGCTAGATCTCAATCTCCCTTGAGGCCAAGGGTCTAACACATGAATTTTGTCGTAGATAAATATTATATATTTTTGGTCATTTCGTCTTTAGGTCGGGTTGATCAACGCCTTAATCTAGACTGGACAACAAGAAAAAAGATATGTATGGGAGTTGCACGGGGATTAGCTTATCTCCATGAGGAATCAAGGTTGAAAATCGTTCATAGAGACATAAAGGCAACCAATGTGCTTCTCGATAAGGAGCTTAATGCGAAAATATCGGATTTTGGTCTTGCTAAACTTGATGAAGAAGAGAACACCCATATCAGCACGCGGATCGCAGGAACAATGTACTTTTTTACTGTTTTTGATATGGTTTTTACGTTAAGAGTTGGTTCGAATAGATGTTTATGGTGTGTTTTGCAGTGGGTATATGGCTCCAGAATATGCAATGAGAGGATACTTGACGGATAAAGCAGATGTTTACAGCTTCGGAGTTGTTGCATTAGAGATCGTGAGCGGGAAAAGCAATACGAATTACCGGCCGAAAGAGGAGTTTGTCTACCTTCTGGATTGGGTAACTTCCAAGTTTTCTTAAAGATCATTTAACATTTTTGTTTTGCTAAATAAAACCAGGAAACGAAAATGATGGAAATAAATAGGATATATAGAACCCAGGATCCCATCAGATTACTCTTCAAATGGGGATTTTTAACATATATTTAGGAGAAATGATCGAAGTCTAAGCCGACATGAGACTCCAAGAAAAAAACACTAATAGACAATAAATAGGTCGTTTGGTTTGACGGAGTATTACTTAGGGATTTGGAATCTGTAGGGAGCGTTTGTTTGTAGATTGGAATTTGATGGAATTGGAATCCATCAAAGAAATTTGATTTTGAAGGACAGAAAAGGATTTTGACCACGTGTTTGGTTGGTAGGAATTCAATTCCTTAATTTAAGCCAATGATGAATTCCTTGAATTGTGGTATTCAAAGGATTTCATCATAGGAATTTGTCATTTCTATTCCATCAAATTCCTTTGAGTTTCATGATCCGGATAGCCCATTAGTGTCTGATTGTAGGATGTGGAATGGAATTGAATTCAATTTTTTTATAAATAATTTATAAAAAAAACATTGTATAAAAAATTATTAATTGATTATTAAAAACAAGCTTTTTTTAACATACTTTAAGTTATTATTACAAAAGATCCTACAACATTACATGAAATACTAGCTACCCCTTGGGATTTCTAAATCCCATGTTTTGTCATATTTCAACGAAATATTCAATTCAAGACCTTCCTTTAAACCAAACACGGGATTGGAACAATAATCAATTCCAAATCCCACTAAATCCCACAAACCAAACAGATTGTTCCACAAATTCCATCAATTGCATAGCTTCATCATCCAAACAACATCAGTGCAATACCTATTCCCATTCCGTCCCTTTTGCATTTCCATAGGCCCTAATTTTCCTCATTTGTTTCATGAACTCGAAGGCCTACGTCCTACAAGAGCAAGGGAATCTACTCGAACTCGTGGACCCCGTACTCGGTTCCACCTACCCGAAAGAAGAGGTAATGAGGATGCTAAACATAGCCCTCCTATGCACCAACCCATCCCCGACCCTTCGGCCCGCCATGTCCGCGGTGGTCAGTATGTTGGACGGGAAGATTCCCGTCCAGCCACCGCTCGTGAAACGGAGTGGAGCGGATGGGGCCGCTGACATGAGGTTTAGAGCCTTCGAAATGCTATCGCAAGATAGTCAAACCCAAACCTCGTTCACGTCGGGGAGCACTCAACCTCTGAAGAGAATGTCGACCGATGATCCATTGGTCGACACCTCTGTCTAAAAAATATCATTCTTTGAAATCTTTATGATGAATTGTTGTATTTATAAAAATATGTATGTAGATTGTAGGTATGAGGTTTAATCTATAGATAGATTGTTTAATAGGTTGTAAAAGTTTTGTTTATGATTTCTCTGATTTTTGGGAAATTTTGTATAAAAATTGCAAATTATTCATAGGCTACGATTTTTTTAATAATAAAGTATGCATTTTGTTTATTAATTGCCATGTCAACTTGATTGATATATGTTTAATATACGGCATGTTCAAAATATAAACAGGGAGTGTTAAAGAGAAGGTTGATATGTGAATTATTAAAAATTTTGAAAATGATGTAAATCCTATCTAACATTACATATTATTCATATGGGTCATATATTCATCTTCAAATAGATTTCATTCTATTATTAGATTCTCATGATATTTAGCTTTCTTCTTTAAACCGACTACTACAAACATATTATACTTAATTGTTTAGATATTGTTTAGGTTTTTTTTTTTTTTTAAAGGTTCATCTAGGCTTTGCCTAGATTACATCCTTGGCAACTTAAAACTGAAAGAAAATTCGGCTGTCTGAGACTAAGTCTGGCCACAAGATGTGCACGAAGGGATTCGAACCTGGGGTTGAATGGGATACCATCCACATTCCACAAAGGCCTTACCACTACGCCACAAACCTTGTGGTTTAGATATTGTTTAGTTCATAAAGAAGAATTATAGCCAACCCACAAACCTTGTGGTTTAGATATTGTTTAGTTCAGAAAGAAGAATTACAGCCAACCACTAGAACATGTCCATCTGGCCTCCTAGCGCCATTCTCAAATGACATGTTAAAAGGGAGGGAGACAAGTTCAGATAAGCACTTACTAACAAGAGTCACCATTCTTATTTATCTTCTTAAGTAATATAAAGTAAGCATGTTTTACCTAGTAAGTGCTTACTTTGGTAAGAATCTTCTCCCTCATTTACCGGGTAAGATTTCTAAGGAGTCGTTTGTTTTTCAATAGGTTTGAAGTTCGAAATCTAAATTTACGTCTAAAAAATAAGAGGAAGATGGTGCATCTCTTAAAATTTCAAAGGATGGTAATAAGTTTTCAGGCATTTCCTTAAAAATAAAACAAACAGTCTTAAGTGTACAAACCTTTTAATTTCAAAATGAGTTAACTTTTAGAAAACAACCGGCCTCCTAGTCTTTGTCATGCCTCTTAACAAATAAGATACTAGGCTATTACAATGTTCATCTAGTAAGGTAAATACACCAGTAAGGCAGTAACCTCTTACCTAATAAGCGTTTGGTAAGCAGTCCTTAAAGCATAAATTGATGAAACAAAAACAAATTTGGATAAAAACATCTTGACCCTTTTATATTTTGTTAGTTGATTACTAATTCACAATCTCCCATATACTTGGACTGATAACCTTGGATCTCTCAAGAAGAACTCTTCAAAAAAATTATGCACTTTAAATGATTTAATGTCTTTTCTTAGAAATGAAGGACTTTTTACGCCGTTAGCCAGCGGCCAATATAGAACAAGGACAAGTTATAAAGCCAACAAAAAGGAAGGAGCCTATATTATTAGACCGTTGAACAAAAGAAACCACTACACAAAATGTACGTTGTATAGAAGTTGTGAGCACCAAGAAGTGTGGTAGCACCCGTAGTAACATGTTTACAGAGTCGACTTAAATACACAAAACCAACATCAACACGTATATATATACAAGGAACGACCAACCAGTATGACTTTAAAACTCGATACCAGTATTTAACTGAACCGAAAAAGAAGGGCTACCAGCATTCATTAGAGGCGTTTCAGCCCTCAATACGATCCCTGATTTCCCAACATTCCCGTTCCACTTTGACCTACCTACCTGCATTTTTCAATATCAATAATAATTACTCAACAGAAAACCAACACTACCATCATAACCCACAGCTTAAAAATTTCTTCTTGATAATATCTGACATATATGTGTATATGTAGAGTCGGGTTCAGGGAAAAACCACAAAAATATGAAAAAACTGAGGAACACCCAATTAACCATTCATCATTTGTAGAGTATGCAGACGTTTATAAAAGTAATTTGTCCAGTATGCATATTTGCATAAAAAGTAGAAATTATGAAATATTTTCAATTACTTTTATGCACAGAGATAAATGGTTATGAGGGTGTTTCTCAGTTTTCCATTTTTTTGTGCTTCCCATGAACCTCGAGTCTGTGTATTTGTAGGTGAAGCACTATGTGAGAAGTTGAGTTAATGGTGAGAAGTGAATCTGAATCGTTGATCACTTTTTATCTCAAGCACACCCATGAATCGCACTTGATACAGAGATTGATCCGGTGCATCTCACCATCCAACGGTTGATAACCACTTCTCACCGGGGAACCCAACCCAATCCCTATGATGACTTCCACCACCTCAAGGTGACACTCTACTGATATCCCTTCCCTGCCCCATTGAGAAATAGAACTGACTAATCCTAAGGCAAAGGGTCAAGAAACTCAACGACACTATTCTTGAACAACTTGGGGCAGGGCCTTCTTTTCGTTTTCGCACTATACGTATAAGTATATGTATATGTATATGTAGGGACGGGATCAATTGCAAACTTAAGTTCTGTTAACCAGGGGACAAAGGAGAAGGCGCCATGTGTACCAAACATTCACGGGATATTCATCATGAATGCTATAGCATTCATCCTGGTTTTATAGAAAACTCACATTCATTATTCATGATGAATGAGGAAACAAATAGGGACACATGCCATGCTCTCCTTTGTCCCCCAATTCACAATGGAAAACAGGTTTACGCCAACAAGAATACCATCATAACAGAAGACAACAAACGATGATTTTTGTTATCTAAGGTCGAGAAATAAAGAAACTTACGGATAGTGATGCAAATGCACAAGGATGCGACACAAAACAACAACCACCAATCAGACTCAGTTCCTCATTCAGAGAATGCACAACTTCTGCCTTCACTCCAGGATTGCTTCCACCAACTGTTGGCTGTAAACTGCTCAACAAACGATATCATTTCAGCCCAAAAGATTTACATTTCCTGTCTACTTTCCAATTCTACCCTTAATCCTCCCTCCACCCCAGTAAATCCCACTCGAAACTTAGTAGCGGTGTAAGCAAGTCGAGCTTTTAACGAGCTACTCGAGTTGATCTCGAACACTTCGTTTAAATTAACAAGTTGAGTTTTTAACACCAATGTTCGACTCAACTCAACTCGTTCGAAAACTCGATTGAAGTTTTTCGAGTCGAGCCGAGCCATTCGAGCATACCATTTTTCGAGCCAAACATGATCATATATTTATTAATTATACAATAAAAATATAAAAAATTATCGAGCTCAAGCCGATAAACGAGCTAATCGATCACGAGTTTGAACCCATAAACGAGCATTGAGCTCGAGCCAGATAACTCAAAAAGTATTCGAGCTCGAGCTAAAGCCCTACATTTGAAAAAGTTAATCGAGCTCGAGCCTAGTATTAAGTTTTTGAGCCCAGCTCAATTAACCACCTACCACTCAAGTCGGCTCGGCTCGTTTACACCCCAGTCAAGAGGTGAGATGTATGCAGATCTCACCTCAACCTCAAAGAGTAGAGCGGTTGCTTCTCTTAAACAACAAACCCAGCGGGGAGCAAACATGAATAAGGTAAGGGGTAAAATTGTCATTTAGTTGATTTAATAGTGTAATAATTACACTCCTAAAACTGTGTGCCTTTTTCATCTAAGACATTTATTTTGGAACGGAGCAGGCGTGGCTTGAGATCAAATCAACAAATCTGAGTGACATACCGGCTACGTTGACCACTAAAATGAAGCAAATGGTACTCAAATTGCAATCAGTAAATCAAATCTAATTACCTGAACTGAACAGTTGGCCTGACCATGAGACCAGATCTTTTCCAAGCCAAAGCTTGTTCGAAACCTAACGTAAACGATTTTGCAGGCCATTGTACCATAGGTGTGATACGTGTTCCCCACTTATTCTGCCAAAAAAGATTTGTATATCAGAAAATGTTTCATCTGCATGCTTATGGACATGCTCAATTATAATGACAACTTTACAGTTAAATCTAGGGAAAATGCAACAAGTTTTGGTTTGTACCAAATGCTTAAGGGGTAAGTGCTTACAGGAAAGAGTTCCCACCCTTACTTATTTTGTTGGGTAGCATTCTCAGCCATCAAAATGGATTGTTTGTAAGCCTCTCTTACCCAGTAAGTGCTTAACGGGTAAGAGTTTTCTCCTTCACTTACCGGGTAAGAACCTTGGTTATTATCATGCCTCTTACCAGGTAAGATTCTCACTCTCAGGTCCTTGTCATGCTCTGATGGTAAGCTAAGTGGACCTAGTAAGCGTTTGGTAAACATTCCCTTGGTTCCTATTACTATAAGAAAGAAAACTTTTTCTCAATCAAAGTTTCAAATTTTCCAATTCAGTACCCATTCTGATCTGTAGTCGGTGATCTTGTAACATTTGTGGACATGAATGGTGGATACACATTTACGAAAGAATTGCAACGTGGATAAAAAGGTAGACATTCGCATCATCAAATGTTATACTCCCACCGTCCCAGAATAAGCGTCCACAATTGAAATGGCACACAGTTCTAGACATGCATATTTATTACACTTTTTGGTTAATCAAATGTCATATTTACCCTTACTTAATTTCTCTCTATTCGCAACTCTTAAATATTTATGCATTAATTAAGGGTAAATTTGAGAATTCATACTTTTGAAAGTGGACACTTATTTTGGGACAAAAATAAATAGAAAGGTGGACACTTATTTTTGGACGAAGAGGATACTAAATAGGAAATTTCGGAACTTTATTACATTGACCGAGAAATTTTGAAACTTTGTTATATTGAGTGGGGAAAATGCTTCACTACGCGAAATGGGAACTAAAACCATATTTTGTACCTTGCATGAGAAACTAAACCTCATTTCTCCTGGATATTGACCTTGTGCTTGAAGCAGACCACCAAAAACAGGTAGGAAAGCACTGGTGGATATACCTTCACCAGCAACGTAAGTGAGCTGACCATTCGGAAACTGCAAATCCATGAACGACTGCAATACAAGAGAAAAAGTATAAGTTAGACTATCCAACTTACAGAAGCTTTATATCCTTTCAAAGTATAATCTATTGAGTTCTGACGATGGGAAAAGGAAAACTAGCTTAAGAAGCCAGATAAAAAAAGTTAAGTTAAATGGAGGTGGGATCCTGCACAAAAAGGTTCCATGCATAAGATACGTGTACCATGTGCGTACATACATCTACTTTAGGGTTTATGTTTTAGGAGGGAGGTTCAAGGGAAAACCTTAACAAAAAAATTAAACTGAGGAACACCCTCGTAGGCCATAGCCCTTCGTCTAGACAGTATGCACTTGTGGATAGAAGTAAATTAAGTTGTTTTTTTGGTTTTTATGCACATGTGCATATTGCAAATTACTTCTACGCACAAGTGCATACGGTCCAGACGAATGGGCTACAACGGCATTCCTCAATTTTCCGTTTTCTTTTAGGTTTTCCCTTGAACCTGGCCCTATGTTTTAGAACCAACTTCAAACTAATATGACATATTGCTGATGAAAACTGCAAATTGGTGATAAATTGGTGTTGAAACTGGTTGCAAGGAAGCTCATATCGATGATGGAAGGTTACAAATTCGTAAAGTTTGGTGATGGAATTGGTGTTAAGGAAAACCCTAAAGTACTATGCAAATGCACATGGTACAAGTACATTATGCAGAAAGAAACTCCTGCATTCTTAAGCGGTGAGCAAATTTTGGGACCAACATTTTCCTCTAAAAGATTATCATAGAAGGAAAATCATCAGCCAGATTTTATCTATACTTACACAAGCCAGAGGATTGAGACATAACATCGACATCAATAGCCACCTTCTATGTTTCGACCACACAGCTGGACAAAGTGAATGCATTCCATTCTGCCAATCAACTAAGACGAGTGAGTCCTTGCCATTAACATAAAAGATCGAACATTATCAAGTGCATACTACTGATGGAAGAAAAAAAGTCATAAATATAAAATCAGCAATCCATAAAGGGAGCGTTTGGTACACTGGACAGGACGGACATAACGGGGATCACTATTCCACGTTAGGCAGAACTTCCATGGAACAGAGTGGAACAAAACTACTTTTCACCAATATAACCTTAAAATGAAACTTAATCCTCTTCTAAAACATCAAATATGCTTCTTTTTTACATTTTATTCCATTCTTTAAAATTTTATTTATGCTATTTAAATTCTCATTGTACTGTCCTCAAATATTATTTTTATACAGTTTCTAAATAGTGGTTAGTTTATGTAACTTACTAATATTATTAATAATAAATAATACAAAAAATGTATAAAATTGGAAACTACATAAACTTTTATTTTGATGTCACTTTAATTGTCTTGATACAAACTTTCTAATGATATATTTTGTTATAAAAATATTTATGTTTATTAGAAGTTAATAAATTACATAAATTAATCAAAAGATATAAACAATTCATTAGAGGTAAACTCTTCATTGATCATTCTATATGTTGTCCTACCCAGTTTTGTCTTACCAAACACTGGACAATTGTTCTGTCCTGTTATGTTCTGCCTGGACACCAAACGCACCCTAAGTACAAAAAATACTACTCCTTGATGGACAATGTTTTAATGTTTTGTGCATGGGATAGATGATTAAGTGGCATCATCTAATTTCCATCAAATGCATACATCCCTCAGTGGCACTACAAGCAGTGGAAAAAGGGTTTGCGCTACCCTCCAACCCTCCCCCCTGCCCACAACCTTACCAGTATCACGGCCATCATGGGGACGTAAATCGTGGTGTTCTAGAGGTAAATGATGGGTTATCTTTATTACTGCTTTACAGACAGCCAACACACTAAAAACACGATTGGACATTGATTATACCTTTCTGTCATAACCGTACCAAAGCAAATGCTGTTTCGACAAATGAACTGGCAGAAGAAGAGTTGAATCACGAATAAAGAGTACTGGTCCAAGTTGGACAAGGAAAAGGGATGAATTCATATTTCCTGAAGGGGAACTGCCATGTGATGCTTCTACCCTCCAGAAATCTCCCCTTGCAGCCAAAGAACTCTCCACACCATAAGTCCGGCTATCAAACATAGTTGAAAAGTTAAGCACTCCCTGCAATTAAACAAACTGGGCATCAGAAAGAATTACATATAGATCATTATGCAAGTCCAATCCACATATTTCTATACCATATTGAGCTAAAGAGGTGCTCTTATTGGAGGTGAAAAAACAACATCAACAAAGTTAAACAACAAAATTTAAAAAAAAAAAAAAAAAAAAAACATCCTAAATGAATCGGTCAAGAATATTGGTAATTACAGAGGTTTCATAAAAAACAAATGGCACAATCACAAAAGCATATACACATGTGATATTACAATTAACAACTAAGGGGGTGTTTGGTTCATTTCAGGGAATGGGAATGAAAATGGGAATGCAGGAGAATGGGAATAGGAATGAGCATTGCATTGATGCTGTTTGGTTAACCAAATATAATCAATGAAAAATTGCTTCATATTAAAAAAATATGTTTTTCTAACTTGAAAATACAAAAAATGTTTCATTTAACATCCATAGATAAAACAATGCATGGAAAAAAGAATCAAGTAGAAATAAAAATTTCATTCCCCCCAATTTAGTCAGGAATGGAAATTAATGGATCTGCAGGAATGATTCCATTATATAATATCAAACCAAACAGCAGTTTTCATTATCATTCCCATTCTTGACCTCTCAATACCCCCAACCAAACGCCCCCTAAAGTTCACATTTCAATTTTCAAGATCAAAAAATTGAATGAAACACTATCATTCAATAAAATATTGGAGCTTTACCCGGGGTGGTAAATGAGTTGAGCTTTCAACAAGCTACTCGAGCTCAAGCTTAATAATTATCGAGCTCGAACAAAAATAGAACCCATTTAACTTAACGAGTCAATCTTTGTAACATCAATGTTCAACTAGGCTCGTTTGAAAACTCGATTGAAATTTTCGGGCCGAGTCGAGCCATTCGAACATACCCTTTTTCGAGCCAAACATACCCATATATTAACTAATCGAACAATAGAAATATAAAAATTATCGAGCTCAAGCAAGTAAACAAGCTAATTGATCGCGAGTTCAAACCCATAAACGAGCAGATAACTCAAATTGATAGCTCAAAAAATATTCGAGCTCGAGCCGACTATTACTTTTTTATGCTCCGACTCGGCTCGTTTACACCCCTTCCTGCTTCTCATAATAAACGAAACGATATGCTCAATCTACTTGCATCATGAACAATTGAGCTGAATTTACCTGACTTCTTCCCGAAAATCCAGCAGCCTTCAAATTACCTCCAGTAACCTCCTCCCCACCCGACCCATCTTTCACCTTCTCAGTTTCCTCAAACCCGAAATCCCTAAACCTCTTCGCCAAAGTACCCAAATCCTCATGAACCTGCGTATTAATCCCCAAATCAGCAGCCCTCTGTACACCAGCATCCACCCTCAACATCACCGTATCTTCCTCATGCCTAAACGGCATCGGCAACCTCCTAAAAAACTGCTGAACAACACCATTCAAACTCGCCCCAAAGTCCGCCCCAACTTGCCCTAACTTATTCCCGATATCGAAAATCGCAGAGACGCCATTAATCCCGTGGCTAGTATTGTCAACCAAAAGCCTGAAATCTCGTTCCATAAAGCTCTGAGTATGAAATTCGACATCGAAAAGCTTGTGTGGATCGGGATTCGGCCACGTAAACGACGGAGGAGTGATTTGCCGATGAATCAAATCCGTAAAACCCTGAGTTAACCTATCGGCTAAATCCAATCCGTGCCGATGTACCTCTTCCCATGCTTCAAATGATCTCTCAACAGACATCTTATCTTCCTCTCTCTTTCAAATTACAACTCCAAAAACTCAAACTAATCGGATCCAGCAAAAGCAGAAAACAGTATCAAAGCAAGCAAGTGAAATCATACCAAATAGCTTCCATAACTAACTCGCAGCTTCCAGAACTCCAAAATTGAAAGAGATAACAGTTGCAGATGAAGCCTAGGGTTTCTTAATCGTACCAGATAACTTCCCTAAGTAAATCGCAGCCTCTAGAACTCCAAATTTGATAGAGATAACAGTTGCAGATCAAGCCTAGGGTTTATTAAACATACCAGATAGCTTCCATAAGTAAATCGCAGCTTCCAGAACTCCAATTTTGAAATAGATAACAGTTGCAGATGAAGCTTAGGGTTTCGTAATCGTTCCAGATAACTTCCATAAGTAACTCATAACTCCGAAATTGAAAGAGATAACGAAGCTTAGGGTTTCTTAATCGTACCAGATAACTTCTATAAGCAAATCGCAGCTTCCAGAGCTCCAATTTTGGAAGAGATAGCAGTTGGTGATGAAGATTAGGGCTTGCTAATTGGATGAAAAAAGGGAAATTTTCAGTGAGAAATTGGGGGAATTTGAGTTGGGAAGGATAAGGTGCAAAACATGGGGCATCTGAGTTTGTTAATGGTCGGTGGTAGGTGATTGTGTGTTGGTATCTAAATTGGGGTACAAAATGAAATTAATGAGTTTAATTACACTTTTGGTCCTTGTGGTTTGTTGAATTTTTTTATTTTCAGTCTTTCGGCTTTGTTAGCTTGTTATAAATCTTTTGGTCCTTGTGTTTTTGTTTTAGTCTGCGTACCAAGCGCAGCCTTACATATGTAAAGTGGGTCATGTTAATTGCCCCTTTCGTGAGGTCACTTTGGTCGTTGTACTTCTGTAATGCATGTCTTCGGAAAGAAAAAATATGAATATTCAAAAATATTAAGAAAATATATAGTAGATATTGTGAACAATATGTTTTTATACGTACATGATGTTATGACCCATGTATTGAAAATCTAAACCCTGAATCCAAACCAGATTAATACCAAAATAAACACCTTAAAAGCGATGAATCTTGGTTTAAGAAATACTGTTTTTGTGTCATGGTTTGAGCTAAGGTCATCTATGGTGTTTAGTTTTGGCTCGTCGACTTTGTACAAAAGCAGGAAGAAGAAGGACGATGACAAAAGCATAAGCAATATCGTGGCAGAAACAATGACGGAGATGCAGATGGTGTTGGTGGTGGTGTCGTGGTGTTGGTGTTGAAGGAGCAGGTGAAAGTGGAGCATCATTTCTCTGTAACGTTTGTTAGATAAAAGTTTGTTGGAATTTCTTTCTACAAGAAGTAAAGAACAACGTATTTAGTGAAGTAGTTTTCTTGGAATTCTCTTTTGGTTAACTTGGCTTTTTTTCACTTGAAACGCTAGTTTAAGCTATAACGTTTCGTCTTTCCTTAGTCACAATATTTGTTCCTTTACAAGGCGATTTCGTGGAATTTGAGATTATAATGAGATCATCCATCTTCATGGTTTGTAATATACATCATAATTTCTAACCAAATGAGGTATTTAGATTTTACAAAAAAAAAATCCTCAAAATGTGTTATTCGGACACATTGTGTTATTTGTATTTGAACTCTACATAATATAAAATCGTTAAAAAAAGGAACTCATAATAAAAAATGGGATGTAACACACTTTTATCTATCACATAAGTGTTGGAATTTTTGTGTAAAATTGAGTGTTGGGAAGTTTTGCTTTGTCCCACATAGGAAGGAGGAGAAAAGCTAGGTGGGTTTATAAGGGATTCTCATCCCTTATAATTCAAACCAAATGGTGGGGGTCAAGTGGGTCTTCCCCACACGCGAGCCGCGTGCCCGTGAGTGGCGCGTGTAGGCACACTTTGCACTTAATAGGATTGGTTAGCCAAAGGGATAGAGATCAGATTATTCAACATGTGGGATAATTATCTCTATCACTTATCATCCAGATTAAGCTGACTTATCAGATCCAATAAACTCTCCACGTTTTTGGGGATTGAGAACTGCATGGTTGGCTTATAAATACAGCCCCATGCAGGTTTCTTTTTATCATCAGAAAACAAAGAGCTCTCCTCACAATCTCTCTCTCTCCTCCCCCCCCTTCTCCTCCCTTCTCCCCTCTCTCCTCTCTCCTCCCTCTCTCTCTCTTTCTCCTCTCTCTCTCTCTCTCTCCTCGTCCTCTTTCTTCGTCTCCCTCCTCCTCGATCTCTCCGCTTCTTCCTCCCCTTCGGTTTCATCGCTGTTGAAATACCGATCGTCAACTGCATTATCCTGGGTCGTTACGTCTAGAGGCTTACAGCGATTACGCGACGTAAACACCTTTAAGGACAGGTTCCTATTCCGTGCGGTTCTCTCACTTCCATAATTCGAGCAAACTTTCAGGTTGGTTTTAATTTCGAGTATCGTTTACATAGTCCGATAACGGACACTCCCATTCTACCTTTCTTGAACTGTTATGATCGTGAAGGATTATACAGTTTCTTAGACAACTTGGTAATATTAATTAAATAATTAATTTGATTGATTTAAAGTCTTCATAAAGTTTAAATCTTGGTTGTTTGATTCTGAATACAACAATCTTAAAGGTGTTTAATCTTTTAAAAGGCTCATTGTTTTAAATCTCTGATTCGTAAAACAATTTTTTAAACTTTCAGAAAACAATCAATGGAGTCTGAACTACCTTCCGAAAACCTCCGCCTAATGAATCATGATATCGTGAAACTCGATCATTTCGACGCTCAGAATTATACCTGTTGGGTCGAGAAGGTCAAATTTCTGCTTATGTTCCTAAAACTTTACCATATTTTGGACCCCAATCTGCCCCCCATTCCTGAGAATCCGATTCCCGCGGAGGGGCAACAACCAGATCAGAGAGCAATTTCTGATTTGGAAAAGCAGCGTCTACTCCGAAAGGAGGCTGAAGCTCTTTGTTTGGGGCACATAAAAAATACTTTATCTGACCGCTTGTTTGATCTTTACTCTCCGATTTCTGACCCGAGGGAATTATGGAAAGCACTTGAACAAAAATATAAAACACATGAAGAGGGTACTAACAAGTATCTTGTTTTTAAATATCTGGAATTTCAAATGGTTGACGACAAGCCTATCATGGAGCAAGTCCATGAGCTTCAGGTTTTAGTCAACAAATTAAATGCGCTTTCCATTCCCATAGTGGAGCTTTTCCAAGTTGGCGCAATCATTGCTAAACTGCCGCCATCTTGGAAAGACTTCTCTAAACGCATGATGCACAAATCTGAGGACTTTAGTCTAGATGATCTGTTGAAACACCTTCGCATTGAGGAGGAAACCCGCAATCGAGACAAGCGCGGTAAGGCTAGCTCGAATGTGCATCATGTTACCGGGAGTTCTAATCAGAAAACAAGCAGTCATGGGGACAAAATAAAGTTAAGAATTTTGGACCAAAGAAGCAGAGTTTTAAGAGACCAGGCAATCAGAAACCCAAGTTCAACAACAAACCTAAGAGGACTGGACCGTGTCACGTCTGCGGAGAGACGAGGCACTATGCAAGGGAATGCAAAGATCGAAAGTCTGGACCTATGGCTAATGTTGTTGATGAGGTGGCCAATCTGGTCGCAAATGTGGATCTTGGAGGAGTCTACATGATTTCCTCTCTAACCCGGGCGGTGGCGGCTCGAGGTTGGTTTGTGGACACTGGGGCCACTATCCACGTTTGCGGACAAAGACGCTATTTCGGCACCTACCGTCCTGCACCTGCGGGGACTGTTGTGGTCTGTGCCGATGGTCATCGTGCTGATATGTTGGGTATTGGTGATGTAACGTTGCGGTTCAAAAGAGGTCGCACCGTTGTTCTAACTGACGCACTTCATGTTCCGACAATCTCCAAGGGGCTGGTTTCTGCTGACAAGTTCGACAAAGGTGGTTTCAAGATGGTGCTCGAGAATGGCCGGATAGGTATCTCGAGAGGTGGAGCGTATGTTGGGAAAGCGGTCAATGTTAGTGGCATGTATCGCTTAGTTTTAGAGAGTGATGATGAGGTTAATAATGTTGATAGTGGTTCTTCTAGTGGTAGTAATGATGTAACTTCCGGTGTTGGAAGTAATAACGCTTTGTTTCCGTTTGCTAATGAAGTTAATATTTCTGGTTATTTTGTGTGTTCTGTTACTTCTTCTGATACTTCTGTTACTTTATGGCATAAAAGACTAGCACACACAAACATCAAAAATATTGAAAAAATGCAAGCTAAAGGAATGTTAACTTTAGACAAATAGGATTTTGAAAAATGTGAAACATGTGTTTGATCTAAATTTACAAAGAAACCGTTTCCGTCTGTTAAAAGAAGAAATACATCATTACTATAGTTGATTCATTCGGATATATGCGAACTAAATGGAATACTTACTCGAGGAGGAAGAAAATATTTCATTACTTTTTGCAATGATTCAACTCGATATCTCTATGTCTATTTGCTAAAATCAAAAGATGAAGCTTTTGATGCATTTAAGGTTTATAAGGCAGAAGTAGAGAACCAACAAGAAAAACGAATTAAAATTCTTCGTTCGGATAGAGGCGGAGAATATTTCTCAAGAGAGTTTGATGCATTCTGCGAAGAGAATGGCATTAAACATGAACGAACCTCACCATTCACTCCCCAACAGAATGGATTGGCTGAGAGAAGAATAGAACCCTTGTGGAAATGGTCAACTGTATGTTGAACCAGTCGGGCTTGCCAACCAATCTGTGGGGTGAAGCATTACTAACGGCATGTCATATTCACAATAGGATCACTAGTCGTGTGATTCCTACGAGCCCTTACGAATTGTGGAAAGGTAGAAAACCTGAGATTGACTATATGAAAGTTTGGGGGTGTGTAGCTTACTATAGAACACATGATCCTAAAAGATCCAAACTAGGAGACCGAGCTATTAAGAGCATATTCGTTGGTTATGCAATGAATAGCGTGGCCTACAGATTTTTGGATAATGAATCGGGAGTCATCGTGGAATCCAGAGATGCGGATTTCTTCGAAGATAAATTTCTAAAGGATAGTGAAACTACAAACCCCATTTCTATTCCAAGTACTTCTCGAGATGTTCCTGAACCTTCTCGATATATAGAAGAGCCAAGGAGAAGTACTAGGACTAGAAAAGAAAAGAATCTAGGAGATGATTTTGTCTCCTACTTGGTTGAAGGGTCACAAAAGAAAGTGACAAGAGAGGTCATTTTCACCATCGATTTTGAAGATGACCCTAAGACTTTTTCCGAAGCCATGTCTTCGAGAGATGCTCATTTGTGGAAGGAAGCAATAAATGACGAGATGGATTCAATTCTAGGTAATGGAACCTGGGAGTTGGATAATCTTCCCAAGGGAAAGATACCTATTGGATCCAAGTGGATATTCAAGAAGAAATACCACCCAGATGGATCCATTTCTGCCTATAAAGCAAGATTGGTTGCTAAGCGATACAGGCAGAGATAAGGTATTGATTATTTCGATACCTATGCTCCAGTTGCTAGGATTAGTTCTATTAGAACTCTCATAGCAATTTCTGCTTTGAAAGGACTTTACATTCATCAAATGGATGTAAAGACGGCCTTTCTTAACGGTTACTTAAATGAGGAGATTTATTTGGAGCAACCTGAAGGCTTTGTCATGCCCGGACAGGAAAATAAAGTGTGTAGACTTATTAAGTCCTTGTACGGTCTTAAGCAAGCCCCCAAACAGTGGCATGAAAGATTTGATACCACTGTAACGAATTTTGGATTTTGGCATAACGGTGCAGATAGGTGCATTTATTCTAAATGCACATCCGATTACACCGTTGTCATTTGCTTATATGTTGATGATATGTTGATCATCAGCACTGACTTAGAAGGTATTTCTGAGACGAAGAAATACCTATCCTCCAACTTTAAGATGAAAGATCTTGGAGAAGTGGATACCATTCTTGGTATCAAGGTGAAGCGAACAGGCAGTCAGATTTCTCTAAGTCAGTCTCACTACATAGAGAAAATTCTGACAAAGTTTCAGCATCTAAACATAAAGGAGTTTAACACTCCATTTGATTCATGCATGAAACTTGGTGCTAACTCAGGACGAGCAGTGACTCAACTAGAATATGCAAGTGCAATTGGTAGCATGATGTATGCTATGCACTGCACTAGACCTGACATAGCCTTCGCTGTGAGCAAACTAAGTCAACATACGATCAATCCTGGTGTAGAGCACTGGAAAGTAGTAAGCAGAGTATTGGGGTATCTGAAAAGGACGAGCAAATTGGAAATGACATACATGTCATCTTTCGGAATACTAGAGGGGTATTCTGATGCTAGCTGGATTGATCAAACCAGTGATTCGAAATCCACATGTGTTGGATTTTTACTCTAGCTGGAGGAGCTATCTCTTGGGCGAGTAAGAGACAGACATGTATAGCTCACTCGACTATGGAAGCCGAGTTCATTGCCTTAGCTGCGGCTGGCAAAGAGGCAGAGTGGATTAGAGATCTACTTTCAGACATTCGACTGTGGGATGTTCCAATGCCTTCTATTCCCATGTATTGTGATAGTGAGGCCACACTATCTAAAGTATACAATGTTGTGTATAATGGGAAGTCGAGACACATTGGTCTTCGACACAATTATATGAGACAACTGTTTGAGAATGGTACCATCAAAGTTGTCTTTATGAAGTCTAGTAAGAACTTGGCAGATCCGCTTACCAAACCTCTGACGAGAGATTTGGTTAGAACTACCACAAGAGACATGGGTCTAAAACCACAATAGAATCGGTTAGTGATGGAAACCCAACTTGAATTTAGTGCTCCTATCTTTCAAGTTAAAGGGTAAAGTCACTTAATCGATAGAAGGTACTATCAAACTCGATAGATCCATGTGTGGTAAAGATAGTACGTCGTTGCCGAGAACTAGGATGAGTTTATTCTCTTAACAAAGTTTTGGAGACATCTAAGCAATGAAGATGTTATAAACTTTGCCTATATGACCTAGAGGTGGTGCCACCTTGAATGAAGATTAGTGGTTTATCTTCTAAAGGGTCAAGAAAAGGATTGAAAGCGCATGGCCATACTCGCGCTCAGTAAAATTGGAAGATGTATGTGATATGTGTAGATGGACCGGAGAGGTCGCAAGGTTCTTGGTTTAAATCCATTAGGATACCACTAAATTGATTTCTCTTTGTTCACTTACATCAAACTAGGTTTAATATTTGTGACACCTATGTGATATTACATAACTGAATGACAAGAAAACTTCCAACATGGTGGGGGATTGTTGGAATTTTTGTGTAAAATTGAGTGTTGGGAAGTTTTGCTTTGTCCCACATAGGAAGGAGGAGAAAAGCTAGGTGGGTTTATAAGGGATTCTCATCCCTTATAATTCAAACCAAATGGTGGGGGTCAAGTGGGTCTTCCCCACACGCGCGCCTAGCCGTGACCGTGAGCGCGAGCCGCGTGCCCGTGAGTGGCGCGTGTAGGCGCACTTTGCACTTAATAGGATTGGTTAGCCAAAGGGATAGAGATCAGATTATTCAACATGTGGGATAATTATCTCTATCACTTATCATCCAGATTAAGCTGACTTATCAGATCCAATAAACTCTCCACGTTTTTGGGGATTGAGAGCTGCATGGTTGGCTTATAAATACAGCCCCATGCAGGTTTCTTTTTATCATCAGAAAACAAAGAGCTCTCCTCACAATCTCTCTCTCTCTCTCTCTCTCTCTCTTTTTTTGCTTCTTGCCATCATCTTCCGTTTTTCGGGTTTCATCGCTGTTGAAATACCGATCGTCAACTGCATTAATCCTGGGTCGTTACGTCTAGAGGCTTACAGCGATTACGCGACGTAAACACCTTTAAGGACAGGTGTCTATTCCGTGCGGTTCTCTCACTTCCATAATTCGAGCAAACTTTCAGGTTGGTTTTAATTTCGAGTATCGTTTTACATAGTCCGATAACGGGACACTCCCATTCTACCTTTCTTGAACTGTTATGATCGTGAAGGATTATACAGTTTCTTAGACAACTTGGTAATATTAATTAAATAATTAATTTGATTGATTTAAAGTCTTCATAAAGTTTAAATCTTGGTTGTTTGATTCTGAATACAACAATAAGTAATATAAGTGCAAAATGGAGGGTGTGAAATGGTGTACATCAATTTACACCACATTTGGGCATTGTTTGGTAAAAATAAGTTAACTTATAAGTTAGCTTATAAGTCACCTTATAAGTCAAGTACATGTTTGGATGACCATAAGTTAGCTTATAAGTTAACTTATAAGTTAGCTTTTTGAAAAGCTACTCCCACCAACCTTTTGGTGACTTATGTGACTTTTTGTTTTTTTATTCCAAATATACCCTTGTTAAGTTTTATAGTATTAATTTTTAAACATGTCTTTTTTTGTCATTTTACAGTCATAAGCTACCTTATCAGCTAGTTTTTGCCAAACGCAACTTATTCATCAGCTAGCTTATCAGTCACTAGCTAGCTTATCAGTCACCAGCTAACTTATCAGTCATAAGTTAACTTATCAGTCAAAAGCTACCTTATCAGCTAGTTTACCAAACATAGCCTTGGACTTTCGACCCAACTTTGTTGTTAAACTTCGAATTTGTTTTCCATAGTAGGCTAAGATCAATTTCTTTAAACATAATTAGCATAAAATAAAAGAATACTCTAAAGGGTAGTCAAAGCAATACCAATTTGTCTAACAGGAAATTTATGACACCAATGGTTTATTAATTTCAAAATTATGAATATGCTAAATTTATGTGTGTTATACCATCATTGTCCTTTGTCTTATTGTTTTTATGCCTAACCTTATAGGGTATATAACATTACGGCTAATTAAAAGAGAACTCAATAGTTTGTGAGAACTGAAAGAACTAATATGGATCACTTATTTTATTAAATTAAATTTTATTTATTTGTGAGAACCGTGACAACTCATTCGTACATCTCTAGAAAACATTGAACCATCAAATTTTTTTATCATCTATACATGTATTGCATAAGATATTAATTTTTATAAGTCTTCACGATCTACTTGAGGTAGCATAAATGTTACATAATAAAGTTTTATGCTCATCTATAGACAACAATAATAGACGAAAAAGAGATTTGGCTCATAAATTATTTGCATTTAATCACTCAAAGTACCAAAATGAGAATGACCACAACCCTTTGCTTATCAAATTGCATTCAGACGAGGCTTTAAGGTTGAAAAAGGCTTGATCTAGATTTTTCTAGATTTTGTTAGACCCAACAATTTAAAACCCGTCTTTTTGGTTGATTCAGTGGGGTGGCCGGGCTGCAGGTCAACCCGGTTTCAAGAATTTTCTTGTGTTTTCCATTTTCCAGAATACATACATACACATACATACATACATACATACACATACATACATACATACATACATACATACATACATACATACATAGGGAAGTATCCGTTGCAAACCATGTAGATTTACGGTTTGTAACGGATACGGCCCCTACATACGGGGAAGTATCCGTTGCAAACCATGTAGATTGTACAAACTATACAAACCTAATCTTAGCCATTGATTTTGTTTTCTTAACCATTAATTTTGTTTATCTCCTAACTTTTAGGTGATTTTGAAATGTAGTTGAGATAAAATTTAGGAACTGAATTAATCCACACCATTGATCATGTACATGTACGGTGGAGATTGGTTTGTATAGTTTGTACAAACTATACGGTTTGTAACGGATACGACCCCTACATACATATATAACCAACAATTTGATGTCCACAAGTTCAAGCATTAAAAATACGCATACCAAGTTTTACATCGAGTCAAAGGCACCAAAATAAGTTTTTCATCAACTCAAATACATCAAAAAGAAACATAACAATAAAAACCAAATCATGGATTTTTGAGACATTGAAATGTTAAATGCATCAACCACCGGGTCAACCCGGGTTTTACCGGTTCATTCCAACGGCTTCAATCGGTTTTTTATTAAACCCGGTTAGGTTAACCTGGGTCAAAATTTGCCAAGAAAACCGGCCATAGTTGGTTTCACAGTTCAACCGGCCGAATCCACCCGGATTTTTAAAACATTGGTGTTA